>BSQZ01000001.1:17838999-17853999 GCA_033239005.1 Lamellibrachia satsuma | reverse complement strand
GGCCGCTTTAAGCGACCGTTTCGTTTTGTTATTTATTTGTGCCACTTGTCTGTGTTTTACATTCTTCTGTGCACAATAATTTTGCGATTTCGACTGATAAATAGAATGACGCATGTGACGACGTAACTGGGTTGCAGATTTAGATGACTTAAATCACCTTTAGACTTCACTTATGACACTCTTTATTTACTTAAAGTACACATGACTATAATTCACTTTTTCCGACCGGCTACATCGCGTCTGAGCGATCTTGTCGTATTTATATGCCTCACAGGGTTCGTGCAATAGTGGTATTGAACATAGCGAGTGTGGTGTTAACACCCACGTATGGTTGAAGACGTAGAACCACGAGCGGTGTCAAACAGCTGTAAGAGACCCCCCGCGGCGATAGCATTGACTTTTTGACACGCATACGCTCGCAACTTGCCAACTTTCTTTATGAGGCATTCCTAGCGTCGACGACTGGAATAATTAATGTGTTCTATGTTGATCCCTAAAAGGAAAACAGCAGGCAGCGCTGACAAAGTGCTACTTTGTTTTATCTGTAAAAACGCACATGAAAGGAGATAATATTTCGTTGGCTGGTTCGCCAGGGCGTGGTTCTACACCAGTTATAATTTATTATTCGGTCTAGAATACCTAGTCGTTGATGCATGGAGTGTTTTAACTAGAACCATTCCGAGAAAAATCACACTTGTTTAAGTATATCTCCAGAAAGTTGGTGTGAACAAAAAGATGAAACTTGCACTTAATCGTTATTGACGCAAGTTTATTTCGCCACAGAAGCATGTTTCGTTAAAAATACGTCGCCAGCAGCTTCGTGAATGTGACTACTCAGTAATAAACGCTAGCTTGTAATTTCGATTAGAATCAAAGTACAGGGAAGGGCTATAACGACCATTTAGTCGACCCCCGTCGCTGGCGACCGGGGAGTGCCGCTAACGGTCTATATCGCCCATCCTTTACAATGGGTCCTCAAACGGCTAACTGCTTGACGAGTTCGGCTTCGCAGCAATAACAGGCCATCATCGATGAAATAGGCAACTGGTCGATGGTGTAATTGCGGAATGTTCGTCCGTGGCCGTTGATTGTTGGACTTGAATGGCTACGCGTGTCGTTATCGACTCACGGGATGCGTCACGTCAACGCTTTGGCACGCGGTCGGTTCGAAGGCTGGGCGTATCAACGGGTATTTATTACCAGACTGGCATGCGCGTGTATGTGCCGGTAATTGTACGGTAGTATTTCACACGCCGACCTTCCATTCTTGCGAATCACCCAAGCACCGTGAGTCGGGCGTACGTCTGAGCGAGTTGACATTCCGCTAACGTCAAAACAATTCGTTCACGTGGGATGGGCAACGTTTCGTGGACAGAACTGTTGGTCTTGTCAAGTTGTTTCCCATTTGTGTTTAGTTAGTGTTAACGGTTAAGCACTGCTTACCGTTCTACTTGTATATACGTATGACTGCAATCGCGTCCAAGGGACAGGCTGTACAATATGCAGATAGTATGATATTCGTTTGCATATATTATGCAGAACATACGGTTAATCAGACGTAATCACTCATGTGATGTTATCAAAATACTCTATAGCAGTATGATTCTCTTTAAGACTCTATTGCTATAATGTGTGCAGCCCAATGCTATATTGTACACTTGTTGAAACTGTTTCTTGCGTCTGCGACTGCGATGTATATGCATTATGATATATGTAATATATGTAGCGTTGTTAATTTATTGTCTGCTCATATAAAGACTGTACCTGACATATCTTACACTCGACTCTCATTGGGAAGGTTGCAACCTTCCGCAATTGAATAAAATGTATATTTTTGTACAACATATTTTAATTTTCCTGTTGTGCTTTGAAACGATGTTCCCGAGGCGAGTTGGCTAACGACAACATATAACTGGATCTTGAATATTCACGATGACTCGTCAGCTTACACAATCATAATTTAGGGTGGAGAGAGAAAGCGTGGGTTTAATAATGTTTACCACAAACGCGTGACAGCTGTGATTATCTTATTTGGGGTACTGAGGTTATCGTACACATCTTTCTAAGTGAAGGGTTCGTTTTAGCCAATTCATGTAACAGTTAAGAAGGAATGCAACGCCTAGGTCTATTATATCTCACATGTTTTAGCCAATTCATGTAACAGTTAAGAAGGAATGCAACGCCTAGGTCTATTATATCTCATATGTTTGGTATATTTGGCATGTCCCCGGGCATGTCCACATGTCCACGTGCAATAGGCCAAAAGCCGTCACATTCGTAGAAATGTGCACTAAAATAGAAACGAATTCGTGCAGAGGTGCACACATATTTACATAAACATACGTAAAAGCACACCATGAACACCTCGCCCAAGCACCCTCTCAAGAACACCATCACCTGAACACCCTCGCCAGAACAGCCTCGCCCGAGTACCCTCACCAGAACACCCTAACCAGAACACCCCCGCCAGATCTCCCCCGCCAGAACATCCCCGCCAGGACACCATTGTCAGAACACCCTCGCCCGAACGCGATATTTTTTCCCCAATATTTTTTTCATTGGCCAGTGGCAGCTGGGTCGCTGGGTCGAGGGTCATAGTTGAGCGTTCACGATCATTTTGTCACATGACTGATTTTGACCCAATTGAGTGTCAAGCATTTTGTTTGCCATGTCCATTGATACCTTCTTGTGCAGTTGCTGAACAGTTCAACAGTGTAACACAACAACAACAACAACAACAACAACAACAACAACAACAACAACAACAACAACAACAACAACGACAAATACTTCAACCGTGATTATAAAACATGATGATAAGTTTGATAAAACGTGAAGTAGTTACTATATATAGTTATTATATATTATATCTACATTTTGACAGGAAAATATGAAGAAATCTTTGCCCATTACATCAATATTCAAAATAACTAATCGAAAACTGTATTTTTTTAGTTATATACTTATTATTATCGAACGAAAAAGACACCACTCCAGGAAATCACTAAGCACGTTTGCAAGCTACATAATGTGGCCAGACACAACGCACTAAATGTGTGAATATCAGTGATATTTTACGTCACGGGGCTTTTGTTGTCATTGATGAGTTTCCTGCAGTGATTTATTTAACAAGATCTAACAAGATTGCCATCCAAAACTACAAGTTCCAGATGGCAAGTGGACAAGGAAGCCATTGGCTTATCGAGAGTCCAACATTTTTATCATTTATGTATAGCCCGCCTTTATCAGATATCTGTCAATTCTATTTTTAAACATATTCACACTACTAACATTAACACAATAATTTGACAGTTTGTTCCATTACGGATAGCTGCATTAATTTTTCGTCCAAAAAAGTGAATTAGTTGTATGTAAACAGTCGACAATCTGCTTCATGTTGTATGTAAACAGTCGACAATCTGCTTCATGTTGTATGTAAACAGTCGACAATCTGCTCCATGTTATATTTATATACCAAAATTGTTTCGCAAACATGTTTATGATTGATTTTCCTCCTTAGCAATTCAAATGAGTCGGATATTGAACGTCTTGGTCGTTGGTGTAGGCCTGTCCACTAGTGACTAGTCTCTAAGGAGATGTCTCAAACTGTAACAATGTTGTGCTGTTAGATACTTTGACTATGTTGATTAAACCTAATCATATTTTTGTGCAGCTAACACATTTAAGTACGACGTGTATAACCTTCTCAAATCATGGTTCCCATGCCCCTGATTACAATTACTATGTTATATCATGTGTTGAAGACATTTGAAAGAATTAAGCCAAATATATATATATATGAAGGTTCCAGTGCTTGGTCAATTTAACGTAAAGCAATTCAGCACAAACACACATATTTCCACAGTTATTAGAGTGTATGCATTTTAATATGTTTGGTAGGATACAAGAGAATCCTGGATTGCCAAAGGGGCGAAAAATTATATGTTTCCTCAAAGAAAGAACGTTTTTAAAGCCAATGCCTGTGGTGACCAGAGCCAAGTCATCCAGTTAATAACTTCTTCACAGCTTTGTCGACGGTCGTTGCACGTCCTGGTCTAGGCTAGAGCAGCAGTATCTCTTCCCTTCATTCGTCACCAGGACTGACCCTTTTGTGTACTGAATGTTGAGTCGTTGTCATGCACAGGGAATGAAAGCGAATCAACACAAACACGCATTACACATTAATGTAACCTTTTATTTCCTAACTACGTGTTCTAGGCAATCATATTGGTTGGGAAGAGGGTATGATCCGGAAAACAACATGTAATTTAAAATATGACCCACAGCCTATGATAGACATAGGGACATGGGCCATGTCACTTAAAACACCTAGAACTTCATACTTCATATGTCTCATAATGTTTTTAAGAGTAATGTTTCAATAACAGTGACACAGTAGGCCCGTCGTCGTGGTTTTAAAAAGGGGATTCAGGCGTCCACAATACCCGGGGATTTCTGTGAAAATTTCTGACAAATGGTACAGTTAAAAAGAAATTCTCTCACAAAGGGGGGTTCTTCCGAACCCTCGGACCCCCCCACCCCACTCGAGGACGGGCATGCTCGGTGATAATATGTATTTGTAACGTTCTTAATCACATATGAATACACAAGCTTGGATCATGGTGGATATGGGTGAATGCAATTGTAGGGTGGCTGAATGCTTCCCACAGAAGTCGAGTTGGTGTTGGATTAAAGAAGTTTGCGGGGGGTGAAGTGTAAAGTGTTTTGAGCTGTACACCGCGCTATACAAGAACATACCCTTTTTATATTGTATAGACCCCCCCCCCCACCCCAATTCCATTCCAATAGCCTAAGCCTATGGCCATGGTTTACGTTTTGCACAAATCCAGCAAATGTTGAATATTTTAGTTTTTTTATTGAAACAAATGCTTTGTAACTCAACCAAGAACTCTTGGTTTTGGTGTAAGATATTTACATGTTGAGTCTGTGTCCACTTTGTCGTGGACCTCTTTGTGCATCTGCAAGAGTAAATAAACATTGGATTTCTCTTTTATATTTCTTAGTCAAACAACACTTTACGGAGGCTTACCTTGCACAGAGCTCTGGAAGAAAGTGTTGTTCTTGAAGTTTATTCTGCTTTCACGCCAAAACATCGTCTTTTGAAGAAAGGTTGGTTTGGAAGTCAAAAAAAGAAAATATAAATGACACTGTACATAAGTTGGCCTATATGTCCACTGTGCACGACAGGCGTAGGAGGTTTAACTTTAGTGACAGTCCTCGACATAAATAAAGTTTTAATAGTTTGGTACAATTAATAATAAAGGAGAATCAAAAATGAGTAGGCAGTATGCTAGAGGCAACACTACCTCTGATCTTTAATGCATTCGGACTTTCGTGCCCTAGAGAAGGTCGTGCACTTTCTAAACATGATTATCTACGTCATACTATTGTTTTGCTGAGTTGTTCGAAATGGCAGAAGTCGCGGTAGACCCAGCCTCTATATACCCTAAATTACCCTGGTGACATACCGCACTTGTTCGGGTCATTTGGGAACTTAGGCGTGGTCGAGTTCGATCTCGTTCGGAGGCCTGCGCAATGACGCACGAGCTTCGAACAGCCCCTTGAAACGCAGCAGGCGAAAGGCTTCTGTTGCCCATAGAAGTACGTATCACAGTAGGCCACTGTGCAAGAGCAGTGGATGTCTGTGGAACGGCGTCACAAAGAAACCGTTTCACAACTACCCAAACAAATACTTTGCTTTTGTAAATATATATAACCTAATTGTCGGGCATTGACATTTTTGCAAATGCAAACATGTCGACTGGGAGATATTAAAAAAACAATAAAGGTGTCAATAACAGGAATGTGATAAAATAAAGAGTTTACCGAAAAAAGTCACATCGGAACTACGAAGAAGCACATTAATTTCAGTAATTTTAATCCACCTTGCCTAAAATATTATGACAGACACACATTGTTAAATAAGCGTAGAAATGAAAAAAATTCCAAATATTTATTATTACTATACAAAGTAATGGTATCACCGTCTACTACCTCTAAGCGTGAAGCTGAGGCAATGAACAAATGACAACAAGTTCTACTACGCGAGCGAGAAGGACCAGACGAAACAAGGGCACGGAGCCCTGCCATGTGAGAATTTGTATTAAAGGCAAAAAAAAGGTAATACCGTACTGTCAGACAGCCACCGTTGCGAAGCGGATCGGGGGTGGGTAATAACATTGCGCGAGACCGTTGACAGAGTCGACACACTATGCGTGGGTGGAAGCACAGCACATCCTGTCTAAGTTAATTCCGATAAGTATCGCATTCCCCGCAGATCACCGTCGCGCCCCGCTGATCTCGACATTCCAGACTGGCGATCTCGAGCCTGAAAAACTCGGTGGGACGAGTGACTGAGCGAACAAAACAACGATCCCATAGTCAGTTAGTCCCGTATTCACAATTTCACACACTGCCTCGGTAAAGTTCTTAGGATCGCCCAGAACTTAGACAAAGAACTTAGATCTAATGAGTGGCTCTTATGACGTAATACAATTCCATTCGATGTCACAAGTAGAGAGGGACGAGAGAGGGAGGGGGGTGGAAAGAGGCAGATGGAGATGGAGAGGGAGAGGGAGTGGAGGGAGAGAGAGGGGGTGAGAGTGAGTGAGTTAATCAGTGTGTGAGTGAGTGAGTGAGTGAGTGAGTGAGTGAGTGAGTGAGTGAGTGGGTGGGTGGGTGGGTGGGTGGGTGGGTGGGTGGGTGGGTGAGTGAGTGAGTGAGTGAGTGAGTGAGTGAGTGAGTGAGTGAGTGAGAGTGTGTGTGTGTGTTACGTATTCACAGGAGTCGTGACAGTGTCAGCGGGGCAGATTCGCGGAACGACAGAGGGAAACAGACGCAGACGACTTGTTGATAATTTAATTATTTATCTCCCGTTTTCGGCCTCCGCGCAATAGGAAGCGACGTTTTCCGTCACCCGTTCTTCCTGACTCATCGTCGCTCTGGTCGTGTCTGTACGGAGGCGCAACGGAATTTTTCTACAATTATCTTAATTTCTTCCGGTAGGCTAATTTCGACCAATTATGTTACGTTTGCTACCGTTTGTCTGGCTTTCCACCGGATATTTCACCAGCGCCCATTGCGTTTTTTTTCGACATTGACTCATGATCCCCAACTAATGCCACATTGGCAGCAGTGATGTATATAGTGATATGTGTAACGTATGACATATATGACGTATGACATGTACGACGTAGGACAGCAATTTCACTTTAGTTGTTACTGCAATCTCGCACGACGCAGCCAAGCAACATTCTCACGTCATAGGCCATACATTTTAACACTTCACGAAATTTGCTGAAAAAAATCACACACCGTTCGTCTCCCAGAGGCATATACCTTTTTGCTCACGAAAGTGACACACTGCTTATTAAAGTAACACACCTTTTTGGTCACAAAAGTCACACACCCCTTTCGGATCACAAAGGTCACACCTTTCGGATCACATAAGTCGCACACCTTTCGGATCACATAATCTGTCGAGTTATCTAGGAGCATACCGTGCACGTGTGTGGCGTTATCGAAGTCTTGACAGTTTACCAGTGAAACCACCTGTTAAAATTGCTTCCTGAAATAGAGAGTCTATTTCATCAGCCGCATTTACGTTTTTATCTCTTGCAGATCGATATCTGACAGTTCGACTGGTTCTCCTTCACATTGTCGTATTGTCCAGTGACGTCCTAGACAGACCAGTTAATGACGTGTGACGAGTAGCTATTGAATACGTAGGGCGTAGCTAAGTGTTTAACACGAAGACGCAGTCAGTAATTATATTATCTCCCGGAACTCTATCACCGATATATTGATTATACCTCTTGATATTTCAATATTTCGTTGCGTATCAGTGAAGAAAAAGCTCGGTCTCCTTCAGTTTACAGTTTTTCACCAGGGGTGATTCAGAGACATTGTAGCACAAACATGTTATGCAATGAAGATCAGACACCTACGGAGACGATACAACCATTTAAATGCACCGGAATTCAGGTAGTCATTGTTAATTTGCAAGTTAGCAAATCGTAACAATTCGTATGTCCGAACCGCTATATTTACTAGAACGGTACACGAACACGCTACACGAACATGCATGCACGTTGGCGGCTACTCTATTGGCACCTGTTTGCCGGGTACCAAGCGCTACGCCGTTGTCTATCAACCATGTCAACCAGGTGTTATTAACACGGGTGTTCTATTGCGCGTGTGCGCTCAGCAGTACCGACAGTCTTGATGAATTGCTCCTTTTTTCCGGCGCAGCAATGTAAAGTTGCTGCAGAGAACGGCGAAAAACCTGAAAAGTTGTTCGATTCGCTGTGTCACGGGGTCATGCGCGTGAAACGAACCGTATTCTGATTGGTCGATTTGGCCGACGCCGAATGCAAGCGAGCAACATATTTGCACTTAAAATGGGAAAAAAATGGCTGCATATTTAGCACGCAGCGTCGTCGAACATAAATCGCCGCGGAAAATTGTTCACAACACAAAACGTATTGCTCGTAATGTTGTCGCGTCTTTTAAGTGGAAATGTCTTGCCTCGTTGGATCCCTAATCCTCAGTAATTATCTGCCAATCCATGATTCACGCTATGTTCACGAGTGGAATGTACCTTTTTATGTGCGTGTGTAGTAATAATGACACGTTATGAAGCAACTCTTGCTAATTACGCACGCACCGGAAAGCTGTCGGGTTTGTTGGAAGGGACACTTGCAGCCGTAGCCTACTGGCAGGTGATTCACGATTTCTCCATGTTATAGTGAATTGCACATTTCTCAAAGGTTTGCACGTGCTACAAGGGTTTGCTTGTTGTTTTGCCTTTTTTGTAACCACCAAAGCATACATACATTCTCCTGCTTTCTTACACAGCGTGGACTATCACAGATAACGAAGACCATCGCTGAGAGGACTACTCGAGAAGGGCTGTTAACCTCCCAAAGAAACCCCGTGTGAGATTAGGCGACGAACACCTGGATGGCGTGATTGCGCAGGCCTCGCCATGATTCTAATCAATACACGTAAATAGTTAGCTGACGCTTTATTGATTACGGATCTTAAGAATGATTTACGACTTACAACTTAATACCAAGTCGTCTATCACCCGCAGTAAAGAATATAAAACATCTTTCACTGGGCGGAGTTCACTGCACGCACCGTCTACCTGAAGGAATTCCAATCCTGATGAAGTCAGTCGTTCGCCATTCTTCTTAGTTCCTAGTTTTTTCCCAGCACCCGGTAAATTCTATTAACTGCGTGTAGCGTGTATTTATGGTGTGTTTATCAGATGTTCTTACTTGAGAATATCACGCCAAGTCAACACTTGTTGGTGATGCCAGTGTATACTGCAAGTTGTCCTCGGTGGTTGAGCGTGATTTAATTGTTCTACTTGAAAAACAAACATTTCTTTCGTTCTTGTAAAACGTATTCTGCGGTTTACATTAAATTTGCACAACATATTAAACACCAGTTCACTTAAATCATGAGTAAAATTGTTTTTTCACACACATATCTCTCCAACAGTAACACCTTTAATTCTGACTCGGCTTGAGGTAATGATTTTGAAATGTTAGTTCGTTCCGCCTGTCACTCACCTATGGCTTAGGCAAACTGCCAGTTACTGTACACAGCCCTAATTTGAAAGCTAAATGCCATAACACTTGGAAACCATGCACAACCCGTTTTATCAGTACAGAACGATTTCCAAAAAAACATGTGTATGATGACCACTCCCACATTTTTGTGGTGGCCGAATAAGGACCTCGCACCCCATTTTGTGGTGGCCGAATAAGGACCTCGCACCCCATTTCGCGACGCGAACTATTTTCTTTCCTGGTTTGCACTACTTCACAACATTCATTTTGATATGGTATCACATTAAGACGTGTTATAGCAAAACAGTATTTGACTGCTTCAATGCTGGACATATATGTTCAGCCCTTTTCATGGACACACCATTTTATCAGCCAGTCATCCCCTTTCTAAAACCTGGTCTCTTCCCTTATACAGAATGTTAAACCTGACAGCGTTCTACCGTAGAGCGCGTAGAATGCGGGGCGACAGCGTTGTCTGGAGATAACTGAAACAAACATTCCGGGAGAATACCGCAAATTTACCCATAATAACCGCATGAAATGTGCGCCTTAAAATTATAAAACGCCGCAGGGTTCCCATTGGCTATTTGGCTTGCACGCCCTGTTTTTAGCGCTACTGATCCTTTGACGGATTGCACGGCCATTGCAACTGACTCTGGTCATCGAGTATGATTCGCATAACTGTGGTCAGGGACAAATACACGATGACCCTTGCTTACTACAACAATTATTTCTTTTTTAGGATTACCAAACCGATTTGTGGATGGCGCTACAACAACCAAGTTCTTGTCAGAGACAAACAAGGAACCATGCTGCCATCAGAGAAGGAAAAAGAAAAGACAACTGGCTAAGGGGGGTCATGACCCAATGGGCCAAAGGGGGATGACACAATGGGCCAAAGGGGGATGACACAACGGGCCAAAGGGGGATGACCCAATGGGCCAAAGGGGGATGATCCAATGGGCCAAATGGGGTCATGACCCAATGGACCAAAGGGGGGCATGACCCAATGGGCCGGGGGGTGACCCAATGGGCCAAAGGAGGGGATGACCCAATAGACCAAAGCAAAGGGGGATGACCCAATGGGCCATCCTAATAATACAGAGCTGGAAGCCACATGTACCTTCACTTACATGGGAAGCCTAGCATGCAGATAGGGAGGAGCGAAGAGTTGACATCAAGAATCGCGTAAATAAGACCAGAGGAGCATTACTCGGACTGAAAGCTGTGTGGAGATCCACAGTTTACTGTAGGAGAACGAAGCTGAAATTATATCAGAGAAAAGAGATTTGAGACAATTTTCAACCGTCCACAGAAAATGCCTTCGAAATATAATGCGAATATGCTGGCCACAAACAAAGAACTTCTGAAAATAACTGCATAAATTAATACGAATGACCTGCTCACCACAAGAAAGTATAGATGGATTGGCCACGTGTGGCGAAAAGAGGATGACAAAATAGCTAAAACGCCTTGAGATGGACCCCGAAAGGAAACAAAAAAGAGGACGAGCAAGTCCACGCAGGCTGCAGACCGACAGACGCGGAAAAGTCTTGTTTCTGCCTTTTGTGACACTAGGCACAAATATGATTAAGCCAGTACAGCTTTTTTATTCGGGCACCTCCTTTCAAAATCATGGCTGATAAAGAATGTTAGACCTGACAACGTCCTGGTCTAAACCCTGTTTTGAACGCCCGAAACAAACATACCTCGAGAATACCGCATAATCACCCATAATAATCACCCATAATAACCGCATGAAATGTGCGCCTTTAAATTAAAATTTCACTTCCTATTTTGAGCGCGACTGATTCTTTGACGGACGAATACTTTGCGTGGTCGATTGGTCAACAAACTGTGGTCATTGAGTGTGATCCGCATAGCAGTGGTCGGTGGACAATGGAGAGTGTGACCCCGGCTTACTACAACAACTATTTCTGATAGAAGCGACACTCGCGAGAAGACAGAGTTAAACGGCGTTTGGAATTCATTCCCCGAGGGCCTGGTATTTAAAGTGAGATTGTACCGAATGAAACATATCTTGACGTGTTAGCGGTGACATTCCTTAGCGGTAGTCGATCTTTACGGTTTGACACCTACAATAATTGTTATAGTATTACTGCTAAACAAACTGGCACCACATTGATACAATGTTAATAAACTTTAATAAACATAACAGTTAACGTTACATAAAATTTCTATAATGAAAAATGAAAAGTTGAAAAGGTAAGACCTAATGTATGACAAGTGAAAACTTAAAATAAGTAAGAATTAATATAAAATCAAACTAATTAAACATAATTGGTAGTGAGACATTGAAAAAGGTACAGCAGCTGCTGTACATACCAAATAGAATATAAAGTAAATGACAGAAGAATGTCATAATTACTTAGTTAGTTACTTAGTCCTCTTCACTCAAGGTAGAGCATAGGGTCGTAACGACTCTTTCCAAATGCACTCTGTTATTTGCTCCTTTCTTCATTTCTTTCCAGGTGTTTCCACGTTTCTTTACTTCCTCGGCAATTGATATATAGATTGATATATAGCAGCACACTTTTCACGTTGGTGTTGAAGATTCTGATCTTGTTTCGTGTTAAGAAAGATTATGTGTTCTATCTTTAAGATGCTGAATGCATGTCTGGCCTTTCCAATCCTGTTTTCGACATCTTCATCAGTTCCTCCTTTGTTATTACACTTCACAGATAGGTGAATTCTTCTTCTATATCTTTTCTCTTCAGCTGTACCTTAGCTTGTTGTGTACTGGTCACCTTTAGTAGTTTATTTTTCTGTATGTTTATTTTCAAGTCTGTCTTTTCTGCTTCCTGCATCAATTTGCTGGACTTCTTTTGCATTTGTTTGTGTGTATGTGACAGTAGGCATATATCGTCTACAAAAACCAGATCATCCAACTGTTTAGTGAATGTCCATTGGATGCCATTTTGGCCCTGTTTAACAGTCTCTCTCATTATCCAGTCTATCACCATGATAAAAATTATTAGCGATAGGATGCACCCCTGTCTTACACCAGTCTTTACTTCAGATGTCTCAGACAGTTTTCTATTATGGATAACTTGGCAGGTGGAGTTTTCGTACATCTGCTGGATTAGTACGACAAACTTTGCTGGTATTCCATAGTGATGCATCAGCATCCAGATAACGCCTCTGTCTACACTATCAAAAGCTTTCTCGAAGTCTATGAAATTAGTACAGAGGGGTGACTGCCACTCAATTGAGTGTTCTATGATTATTCTGTTTCGCAATATGGTCAATGCATGATTTGTTTTTTCGAAAACCAGCTTGTTCTTCACGTAGCTTTTCATCCAGTGTTCCTTTCCGTCTGTCCAATAGTATGCATGTGAAGACTTTACTTTTTTCAGTTAAGAGGTGAAGAATTTGTTATACCAGTTATTTGTAGGATATTGCAAGAAAAATGTAATTATTCAGTCCACTGGTTGGTGAAAAGGGAGGACAATAACAAGAAGTAAATAGAAAAACAAAAGATCCGGATAAACGTAGACAACGAGCCAGAGAGAATACTTGAAGAAAACGATAACTTTAGTTCCCATTCAGAACTCCGTCATTATCTTGCATATTTAACAAGTTTGAGAACTGGACATAACAGGCATATAACCCTGTCTTCGCGAGGTACCATGTTCCTGCAGCCCTACAAAATATAACTATAACTGGTTTTATTTTCATTCACGGTCAGATTATCGCACACGAGAATCAAGACAAATGATGACGCATTATAACCAGCTGATGGCGCAAGTATGCCATGTTAATATCACACGATGATACTATCAACACTGGGACAATTGCACCACTGGGGCAATTGGTTTACTGTCGTCGATTGTTTGACCGTCTCACCAGCAGTTTAATGTTTGCCCTAGCTCATAAACTCGACAGATTTACTGCAAGTGTGTCGACTATTGCGTAATAGACAAGTAGACGGTTCTTTCAATGTGTACCCGGCATCAGCCAACAGTGTCGTTTTCTTTGAGGTGTGTGTGTGTGTGTGTGTGTGTGTGTGTGTGTGTGTGTGTGTGTGTGTGTGTGTGTGTGTGTGTGTGTGTGTGTGTGTGTGTGTGTGTGTGTGTGTGTGTGTGTGTGTGTGTGTGTGTGTGTGTGTGTGTGTGTGTGTGTGTGTGTGTGTGTGTGTGTGTGTGTGTGTGTGTGTGTGTGTGTGTGTGTGTGTGTGTGTGTGTGTGTGTGTGTGTGTGTGTGTGTGTGTGTGTGTGTGTGTGTGTGTGTGTGTGTGTGTGTGTGTGTGTGTGTGTGTGTGTGTGTGTGTGTGTGTGTGTGTGTGTGTGTGTGTGTGTCACCAGCAGTTTAATGTTTGCCCTAGCTCATAAACTCGACAGATTTACTGCAAGTGTGTCGACTATTGCGTAATAGACAAGTAGACGGTTCTTTCAATGTGTACCCGGCATCAGCCAACAGTGTCGTTTTCTTTGAGGTGTGTGTGTGTGTGTGTGTGTGTGTGTGTGTGTGTGTGTGTGTGTGTGTGTGTGTGTGTGTGTGTGTGTGTGTGTGTGTGTGTGTGTGTGTGTGTGTGTGTGTGTGTGTGTGTGTGTGTGTGTGTGTGTGTGTGTGTGTGTGTGTGTGTGTGTGTGTGTGTGTGTGTGTGTGTGTGTGTGTGTGTGTGTGTGTGTGTGTGTGTGTGTGTGTGTGTGTGTGTGTGTGTGTGTGTGTGTGTGTGTGTGTGTGTGTGTGTGTGTGTGTGTGTGTGTGTGTGTGTGTGTGTGTGTGTGTGTGTGTGTGTGTGTGTGTGTGTGTGTGTGTGTGTGTGTCACCAGCAGTTTAATGTTTGCCCTAGCTCATAAACTCGACAGATTTACTGCAAGTGTGTCGACTATTGCGTAATAGACAAGTAGACGGTTCTTTCAATGTGTACCCGGCATCAGCCAACAGTGTCGTTTTCTTTGAGGTGTGTGTGTGTGTGTGTGTGTGTGTGTGTGTGTGTGTGTGTGTGTGTGTGTGTGTGTGTGTGTGTGTGTGTGTGTGTGTGTGTGTGTGTGTGTGTGTGTGTGTGTGTGTGTGTGTGTGTGTGTGTGTGTGTGTGTGTGTGTGTGTGTGTGTGTGTGTGTGTGTGTGTGTGTGTGTGTGTGTGTGTGTGTGTGTGTGTGTGTGTGTGTGTGTGTGTGTGTGTGTGTGTGTGTGTGTGTGTGTGTGTGTGTGTGTGTGTGTGTGTGTGTGTGTGTGTGTGTGTGTGTGTGTGTGTGTGTGTGTGTGTGTGTGTGTGTGTGTGTGTGTGTGTGTGTGTGTGTGTGTGTGTGTGTGTGTGTGTGTGTGTGTGTGGACTGTTTCCGATGCATATGATATAATCATCATGGTGTGTTACTGACTATGTCGTTAATAGTGTCATTCATATGTAAGCGTATAATTAGATTGGAATAGCCAT
>BSQZ01000001.1:17691499-17833999 GCA_033239005.1 Lamellibrachia satsuma | reverse complement strand
TTTACGAAAGTATCCGAAAGATGGCGACACCTTGCAACAGCGAATAGCAGTAGTGAGACTTGAATGTCAGCGGGGTGTCGACGTATGATCACAAGATATTTTGTCATACGACATTTGATCACAAGACATTTGGTCTCACAATACAAAGTGCGACATTTGGTCACAAATTTTTTTTAGTATATTAATCACAAACAAAACAAACATTAAAAAATATTATTTAATAATTTCTTGAATCCAGTATATGCATAAACATGAATACATGGACATGTCTTTCATTTCTAATTCTGCTATTATCCGTTATTAGATTCCATTGCCACTGCTCATTGGAATTATAAAAACTCATTTGCAGTTTTTTTATTATTTATCTTTTTTTCCACTGGTGCCGCAAATTTATTTTCACATGTATCTTTGGGTTAACATATTTTTTAATGCAAAATAATTATTTGCAGTGTTTTCAATGGGATGAGCGGCCTGGATACGTCCGGCCACGATACTTCTCATTTATAATGTTTTTTTGTTTTTTCTATATACAGGCTCTATCTCTTTTTTGTTTACTTTTATTGTTGCACAGACATGTATGATGACAGGTCTGGTGACAGGTCTGGTGACATGCTACACAGAATGAAGAATGCTAATTTCGGTTCACTATGGGAAAAAAAGGTTTTTCGTTTATAGTAAACAGTCGATTATTATTGCATAGTTTTCAACCATAATTATTCATTTAAAGAATGTTAGTTAACGAATAATTTCCCCGGTTTCAAGGAGGTGCAAACATGAATTCTTTATTTAATATATTACAGCTAAATGAGGCAACTGTTGACGATATTCAACCATTCCTCATATTGTGATCTTGATAATTTTAAATTACTAGCCGAAAGAAATAACGAACGGCTTAGTATACTCAGTATTAGTAAGTTAGCAAATATAGAATCTATTAATACAAAATTCAGCGAAATTGAAGCTTTCTTAGAGGAACTTAACAAGATAAAATTAAAATTTAGTTTAATATGCTTACAGGAAAACTAGCTTTCAGATAACACTGATTTATCACAACAACGAATCGAGAGATATCATTGCATTACACAAGACAAAACCTGTAGCAATAAAGGTGGATTAGTAATTTATTTAAACAACAAATTCCACTTTAAAGTAATGTTGTCTCTAAATTAGTTTCAACATTGGGAAGGACAATTTATCAAAATAACTGGTGGTGGGCTCTTAAAAGATATTATAATTGAGAATATTTACCGACATCAAAGAGATCTCAGTGAAAATCATAAACAGTTTTTTTAGTTCATTCACACCAATTATTTCATCCTTTGATAAAACAAAATGCTACGTCCATCATTGCTGGTGATTTGAATATAAACCTTCTTAAAATAAACGAAAAAGAGGTTTTTGATTATTTTTTATATATTAATATCCTATAGCTTTTACCCCCATATTACTCTCCCTACAAGATTTTCAAATAGTAATGGAACTCTAATAGAAAACCTGCTTTGTAAATTAACCTACAATAACACCAAAGTCATGTATTCTAACGAAACAATTATCGGACCATCAGCCATAGTTTACCTTTCTAAATACAATTTCCCACAAAGAACCATCACCAAAACATATTAAAATTAAAATACAAAATCAAGAAACAATTTCCAAATTCATAAATGAAATAACCTTATCAGACGTTTACAACAAACTACATCAATCGCCTTCTGCTGACCCAAACATAAATGATAAAATCTTACATAACTCGATCAAATGCGCAAAAAAACAAACATGCTATGCAAAATAGTTAAATTAAAAAAATACAAACACAACAAAATCAACATGGCTTGCTCAGATCGATGCGATACAGAGACAAATTATACAAGACACTCAAAATTACTCAACCTGATTCACCAGAACATTTTACAATTCGAACTAATCTGACAACGTACAACATCATACTTAAAAAGTATACGTACAGCCGAACAACTGCATTATGAATCTTGTTTTAACAAATTCAAAAATAATGTTAAATAACATGGGAAACTATAAATGATATTTTTTTCTAGAACACATGAAAAGAACACTTTCCCTAAATCCTTTATATATAACGAAGAAATTGTAATAAACAAGACGGTTATTGCAAACACATTTAATACCTTCTTTACCAATATTGTCATAAAAATCTAGCCATACAAATCAGTAATTCTATAAATAAAACTTTAATTTACTACCTGAATGAGCAGTACAGCAATTCACTTAGTTTTGAGTGTATTGATGAAGAAATTATATTTCTAAAACAATAGATAAATAAGTTGTGGGTATTAAAATTATATATTGTTATTATTATTATATATATATATATATATATATATATATATATATATATATATATATATATATATATATATATATATATATATATATAAGTTTAATGCCGATTTTAATACATTATAAAATTAAACTTTTGACTGGCCTTTACTGAGTGGTTCAGAAAAAGGTGTGTTCTGGCAAAGTCGTTAATGTACATAATAAACAATAATGGGCCTAGAATCGAACCGTGAGGTACACCTATTGAAATAGTAAGCATCGATTCTAGGCCCATTATTGTTTATTATGTACATTAACGACTTTGCCAGAACACACCTTCTTCTGAACCACTCAGTAATGGCCAGTCAAAAGTTTAATTTCATAATGTGTGCCTATGATGCTACCCTCTCAAGTACCCTTGACTCATTTTCCACGTATGAACAAAATGGAAACGTAGAATTTGTTATAAATACAGAATTTTGCAAAATTAGTGAATGGCTAAAACTAAACAAATTGTCTCTTAACCTAAACAAAACTAAGTATATGCTTTTTAAAACAGCCAGAAGAAAAAGTGTAACTTCCACATTACTATAATACTATTGATAGATTGGCAAAATATTATTTTCTTGGAATAAATTTGAACGAACAATTTAACTGGAAAGGTCACATTGACAAATTTTCAAACAGGTTTTCAAGGACGTTAGGTGTTCTAAATAGACTAAAACGGTTGTTACCTCTGAATATAAAGATCATATTGTACAACCCACTCATACTGCCACACTTAAACTTTGGTGTAACCGCTTGGGGCTACAAATATGATAGAATTAAGAAACTTCAAAAGCAACTTGTCCGAATTATTAGTGTCAGAAAATATAACGCTCACACTGAACCAGTGTTTATAAGTCTTAAATTATTAAAAATAGACCACAATATTAAAATTACAAGAACAAAACTGTACTATAAATTCGCACATAACAAATTTCTATTTACCTTCAAAATTTACCGCTTCATCAGAACAACAGCATTCACAGTTTTAACACACGTGGACAACACAACATACACACAATCAGAGTTCAATACGAATTTACGAAACAAAGTTTCAGATAAACCTTGCCACATCAATCAATAATTTAGTAAGAAAACAAAATCTACATTCACAGCTGACACGGGTTTGTACATAAAACGTTATTGTTTGCACACTTACGTAGCTGTGTGTACACTCCGAATGTGTTATATTTGCCATCATGAATGAATAACCAATAAGAATAAGCTTTTATGTGTACCTCTTTGGATGAATAATCATTCAATCTGTAATCATGTATAATGTCATGTTGTAAGCCTTGCCAGTCTGTTTACCGATTTATGCTGCTATTTCTATGCACTGGGATTTGTCTTTAATTATATTTGGATTTGGGTGGCTCATTTGAGAGCGGCCTTTTAGCGTTAGTGGGAGTCCCAGACCCTAACTTACTACATGTAGTTATTATATGTATGCTTTAATATATTCACTTGTTGAATGATAAGTAAATAGGTCTAAATAAAATACACATATCTGTCTGTCTGTCTGTCTACTACTACTACTACTACTACTACTACTACTACTACTACTACTACTACTACTACTACTACTACTACTACTACTACTACTACTACTACTACTACTACTACTACAACTACCACTACTACCACCACTACTACTACTACTGCTGTCTACTAGTACTCATTCAGTCTATCATATTGTTCCGGTTTCTTTGTTACCATACAATACAATACAATACAATACAATACAATACAATAATGCTAATAATACAAAACTTCAATTGCGCCGAAATCATCGGAAATCCAAGCTCAGAGATGCATCAAAACAAAGGGCTTAGTCAATCTCGAATTCGGACGAAGCCACTAAATTATAAGGAATATGTCAATGTATGTAAAAGAGAGACAAAGCCAGTCTTCTGTGAGGATTTATAGTCGTGGTACACAGCAGATGAAGCAATTCCGGTTTGTAAAATAAAGACAAAGCCATTTTAAAAAGGCTTGGTCTGATGTTGAACATTTGAACGAAAAATCTAAAATAAAAACGTGGCAGCGAACGTTGCAATTTAATAACTAAAACTCAGACAACCGGCTGAAGCTGCTGTCGAATTTATTATATTTTGGTGTTTGCCTCTTTGAAAAATGAGCGAATGTTAAACCCAACATAAAATGAGTTTAGCAATTCGACCGTTAACATTACAAGAACGAGACTGCCACGTGCATTCACAACTCACCTTCTTCTGAACCACTCAGTAAAGGTTGATGTTCCGTCAGAACACACCTTCTTCTAAACCACTCAGTAAAGGTAGATGTTCCGCCAGGACACACCTTCTTCTGAACCACTCAGTAAAGGTTGATGTTCCGTCAGAGCACACCTTCTTCTGAACCACTCAGTAAAGGTAGATGTTCCGCCAGAACACACCTTCTTCTGAACCACTCAGTAAAGGTCGATGTTCCGTCAGAACACACCTTCTTCTGAGCCACTCAGTAAAGGTTGATGTTCCGTCAGAACACACCTTTTTCTGAACCACTCAGTAAAGATCGATGTTCTGCCAGAACATACCTTCTTCTGAACCACTGTGTAAAGGTCGATTCTGCCAGAACATACCTTCTTCTGAACCACTCAGTAAAGGTCGATGTTCCGTCAGAACACACCTTCTTCTGAACCACTCAGTAAAGATATATGTTCCGCCAGAACACACCTTCTTCTGAGCCACTCAGTAAAGGTCGATGTTCCGTCAGAACACACCTTCTTCTGAACCACTCAGTAAAGGTCGATGTTCTGCCAGAACATACCTTCTTCTGAACCACTCAGTAAAGGTCGATTCTGCCAGAACATACCTCCTTCTGAACCACTCAGTAAAGGTCGATGTTCCATCAGAACACACCTTCTTCTGAACCACTCAGTAAAGATATATGTTCCGCCAGAACACACCTTCTTCTGAGCCACTCAGTAAAGGTCGTTGTTCCGTCAGAACACACCTTCTTCTGAACCACTCAGTAAAGGTCGATGTTCCGTCAGAGCACAACTTCTTCTGAACCACTCAGTAAAGGTCTATGTTCCGTCAGAACACACCTTCTTCTGAACCACTCAGTAAAGGTCGATGTTCCGCCAGAACACACCTTCTTCTGAACCACTCAGTAAAGGCAGATGTTCTGTCAGAACACATCTTCTTCTAAACCAGCCAGCAAAGGTCTTTGCTTCGTCCGAACACGCCTTCTTCTGAACTACTCAGTAAAGGCAGATGTTCTGTTAGAACACATCTTTTTTCTGAACCAGCCAGCAAAGGTATTTGCTTCGTCAGAACACGCCTTCTTCTGAACCACTCAGTAAAGGTCGATGTTCCGTCAGAACACACCTTCTTCCGAACCACTCAGTAAAGATATATGTTCCGCCAGAACATACCTTCTTCTGAACCACTCAGTAAAGGTCGATGTTCCGTCAGAGCACACCTTCTGAACCACTCAGTAAAGGTCGATGTTCCGTCAGAGCACACCTTCTTCTGAACCACTCAGTAAAGGTCGATGTTCCGCCAGAACACACCTTCTTCTGAACCACTCAGTAAAAGTCGATGTTCCGCCAGAACACACCTTCTTCTGAACCACTCAGTAAAGGTCGATGTTCCGTCTGAACACACCTTCTTCTGAACCACTCAGTAAAAGTCGATGTTCCACCAGAACACACCTTTTTCTGAACCACTGTGTAAAGGTCGATGTTCCACCAGTGCACACTTGCCGTATGCAGAATGATAAAGCCGAGATGTTCGGCACTGCAGTTGGTTGTGTGCGTCATTCCAAAATGTGTTCCAACTCGCAGGTCAGTTAATGTTATAACATTCCTATTTTTCTATTTTTTGTGAAATCATCGCACAGACGTTTTCATTGCTCACGCACTGTACATTAGAACACGACTGAACCCGCTGATTCGAGATGATCTTCATCGAATCGCGGATGACGTTTTAACCAATCAAACATACCGCCTCAACATTTCGTTGTCGACGTCGCCATTAGCGCTATTACAACAGAGTCTTCAACGAGGACAACGAGACGACATAGCGCATTAACTAGTGCGCAACTACAGCTCCACTGGCTGAGAGAGATTGTTATTGCCCGCCAACTAGTCGCCATCAACAGAGATGACGGTCAGTAAAACACACATCGTCCAGCCGCGAAACAGCACTTCCAGGATTGCCGGGCGCCTAGAAATACCCAGAGAGCCTCAGGTCGACCAACACGGAACAGTAACGACCTCTTGATGGCTGCGTGAACCTGCAAATTAGAGACGAGCGTCGTCATAGGACGCGACCGCCTCACGTCATTATGTCATTGCGTCGAACCGCCAAGTGCCTTAATCGGTGTCATAATCGATCCTTGGCAGCAACGCCGGTCCCTTGTCACGACAGCCACTAATTAGCGACTAGTCGTGGCTTATTAGGGCGACCGCCGTGTCGACACAAGAGCGTCATAGAACGCTCAATCCACTTGACAATTCATCCTTCCTTTTTCCCACTGGTCAACGTGATTCCCTTGCTCCTAGGTTTCCCGACATGTCTTGCGCGACGAATATATTCTGGTAGTTATTGTTTACAAGAAACTACGTAGTACGCGTGCATAGACTTTAGTACTAGCTACTTAACAATAAACATTAGTGAAATGGTGGAAAAGTAGTAAAAGAAGTAATATATAATAAAATAAGTCAAGAAAACAAAATGGAAATGGGTCCTACGTCACGTAGCAAAAAATGAAAGATATCAAATTGAACAACTAAACGGCATCACACAAAAGGGTTAAAAAAGCAAGACGCAGACAGAAGAGACGATGGTTCGACGACCCTACCAAATACGTAGGAATACAAGGCAATAACTGTAAACAAGGCAATAACTGTAAACGAGGCAATAACTGTAAACGAAAGATGTAATAGAAAGGTGGAAAGGAAAGCTACATCTTGCAATGTATGGACAAGGCCTGTGTGAAACGTGACACTGTGTTTGGCTAACACTAACTCCATCAGCATTACTTCTACTGTGTTGGACCTCGCAGTTTGTCGTTTATTGTCAGCAAATGTAGACCCACAGCAAACAAAAACAACAAGTTTCATTCACAAACGTTTCACGTGTGTATACCAGCCCTCTCGATCATACGATCAAGTCACATCGCCGGACATTACATTGTAGGGCACACAAACATATAGTGTTACACGCACGCACGCACGCACGCACGTACGTACGCACGCACGCACGCACGCACGCACGCACACACACACACACACACACATACATACACACGCGCGCGCACGTACACACGCACGCACGCACGCACGCGCGCGCACGCGCACGCACGCACACCCACACACACACACACACACACACACACACACACATCGTACAGCACGACCTGTTACAAATCTAGTCTTAATAATAAGAACAAACTTTCTTCTTTTGATCCAATAAATCAATTTTAAGTGTTACGGTTGACGTGTTGAAATAAACCCACAAGCGCCTAGCGCTTGCTCGATCAGGCGTTTAACTAACTGGAAATTCAACACAGATCTTAATAAATAAACACCCCTATATATAAAACTCAACGGTTGCCGTTCACAGTGTGACGCATTAAACACCCGCGGTTTGACAGCGACAGCAGCTAGCGGAACTCCGTCGTACATCAAGTCGTTTTATTTTGGCACGAAATGATCACCATCCGTCATCATTTCACGCGTTATCTTTTTTTCTCCAATCCACTTCTAATTGAGGCCTCTTCGTGATATCTGTGTTCGCCTGGCGCTGATTGCTCGCATCTCATTCAGACATCAATTGTGATTTTATTGTGACATCTGTACATCTGTACTGCTGTCTTCTCGAGTACTTTGATTTGATGATGTCACAGTGAACAGTGTTGTTGTTGTTTGCGTCACACAAAGGACAAATGCACGCGAGTATTATGATCAAGAATTTTATAATTTTTAACTTCTTAAATATAAAAATGTTTGCTTTACGTGATATTAATTAAATTAATATAATAAAATAATGCAACCAACAGGGGGCGCTAGGTAAATGTTGTAAATTATGATTTATTATCATCATTGATATCACCACCCCCCTCGTTATCATTATTATTATTACTATTACTATTATTATGAAATGAGCCAAGTAGATGTGTCTAATTTCTTGTCTCTTCATTCCCCCGGATGTCTACAACTATGTCTTCGTCTCTGTAGTCGCAATATTGATGCGAAATTTAACTCATCTGATCGCAGTGCCCAACGTTATCCTGTTCATAACATGTTCAGATGTAAATCAAAGTCTTCTTCTTCGACTTCTTCTTCGTCCGTCCCTCCTGAACATGCTAATAATATACTTTTATTGCATTTCAGTAGCTCGATTGTCTCCTCCCATGTGCGAGATAACACGGCCTTAAAACCACGCGGTGTTGCGAAATTTGTCCTATTTTCGGCTAACTTGGCGCTAGTTGAATAAGCCCTATTACGATCTCTTTACGTTGAACGCCCAACATAACGGGGGACGCCGACCCATCTACGGCTACACGACACGGCCGGCGACACGCCACGAGTCGCTCGATATTACCGCGTCTTACCCGGGCTGTAATTACCGAGAACGCTGGAAACGGAACAGTCGGGTCGCTAATGATGAGAAATTGTGTCGAGTGACAGCAAGCGTGTTCAGTAATCTATATCGTTCTGTGTTCACTGGGCGTGTTGTTGTCAGTAGAACGACGGATATTACGTCTTGGTGTCTATGTTTCTCTAGAACTAAACTACATAAATATCTTATGACGATATTATAGAGGGAACTAAGTCTGCGTAGTCTGTATGTTGTACAGCTGTGGCCGGAGTGCATCGTTGTGGGTTGGGCTATTGGTTACTGGTTAATAATTGATTAATATGTCAATTATGTCCATTATATTTTGCTTGGTTTGAACGAAATCGTGCATATAAGTATAAGACCATTCGCCTTTAACAGAAGACCGACTGACCGATTCGAACGAGTGCAGTAACTTACACATATCAGCGCGACAAACGACTAAAGTGGCTACCAATGCATAAAACAAAATAATGTCTTTCATAGCGAGTCACAAGTTGTTAAATGTGTTACGGTATAGGCCCTTACCAAACAACGGTCTGCGCACTTTAACATGAAATCAAAACAAAAGTTATACTCTCGATTGAAACTACGTCCTTTGTGCTAACCATAAACGATATGATACATGATACATGTTTTTTTGTAAAATAACATTAATAAGCACAGAAAACATTATAAATCAAACGTCATTCAACGAGTGTTGTGGGTTCGTTGCACAACATTTCGTTCGGAACTCGGGTGATTGTAAGACAACAAATATACATTTTTTTCTCGGCAATTAATTAGTTTTTTCTATGTACATGTCTATAGAGACGAATAATAAATCAACTTTTCAGCCATCTTTTACTGAAATGACATTACTCTTGGAGTTTTCAGAGTTTGGAGTTTTTGCTCAGATATTTCAAAACAGTTTGCAAGGACCCCCAACTTTGTTTGCCTTTTGGGGCTTTTGGGTCTACCAGATGCCAAACAACCTTTAAAAGTTAATGTTTCATTACTTTGATATCACAGTTGGCGCCTGTCCTTAGATGCCGACGCAGTCGACGATTGCATTAAGAAAGTATATGAACAAATAAAAGTATATGAACAAATGAAAGTATATGAATAAATGATCAGATGTTCGTGACATGTAAAATGCGATTAATGTGTGTGTGTGTGTGTGTGTGTGTGTGTGTGTGTGTGTGTGTGTGTGTGCGTGCGTGCGTGCGTGCGTGCGTGCGTGCGTGCGTGCGTGCGTGCGTGCGTGCGTGCGTGCGTGCGTGCGTGCGTGCGTGCGTGCGTGTGTGTATAGTAATATTCTATCATATACTTTGCTCAGTTTCACCGACGAGAGAGACGATTATGCAAGTTGCATGGCTGTAAATAATGTACATTTGTAAGGCGCGTTTAATATAAATGCTCCCCTTTGACACAGTAGTTCGTTGTAGGCGTTTTACGTGTTTTTTGGTTTATATTTTATGTATTGTGTGTGCCTGTGTATGTATATGCGTGTGCCTGTAGGTGCGTGTGTATGTAGGTGCGTGTGTATATAGGTGCGTGTGTATGTAGGTGCATGTGTATGTAGGTGCATGTGTATGTAGGTGTGTGTATATAGGTGCGTGTGAATGTAGGTGCGTGTGTATGTAGGTGCGTGTGCATGTAGGTGCATGTGTATATAGGTGCGTGTGTATGTAGGTACGTGTGTATATAGGTGCGTGTGTATGTAGGTGCGTGTGTATGTAGGTGCGTGTGTATGTAGGTGCGTGTGTATGTAGGTGTATGTGTGCGTAAGTTTGTGTGAATGTAGGTGCATGTGTATATATAGGTGTGCGTGTATAGGTGCACTTGTATGTAGGTGCATGTGTACATAAGTGTGTGTGTGTATGTAGGTGTGTGTGTATGTAGGTGTATGTGTATGTAGGTGCGTGTGTATGTAGGTGCATGTTTATGTATGTGCATGTGTATGTAGGGGAGTGTGTATGTAGGTGCGTGTGTATCTAGGTGTGTGTGAGTGCAGGTGCGCGTGTGTATATAGGTGCGTTTGAATGTTGGTGCACGTGAATGTTGGTGTGTGTGTGTATGTAGGTGCATGTGTATGCGTGCGTGCGTGTGTGCGTGCGTGCATGCGTGCGTGTAATATTATTCCACGCTATTAATCTGCATCGTCATATTTGGTTTAGCATTTCGTCACCACCACCACCACCACCACAACAACAACAACAACCAACAACCAACAACCACCAGCTGCGGTGGTACCGGCGTAAGCAAGGCGGGACGCTAACATCATCAACTACAACAACAATATATGGAATATTTTCATTTATTCTCAGTTGCGCAATAAGTAAAATAACAAAAACAATAACATTCGCAAAATTATATACAACATTATGTCGAATTGAGCATACGCACTGTGATTGTGAATGTATAAACCCCTAATTAATAAACAAATGTGACGTAAACATGACATTGTCTGACTAGATAATCGCGTGTAACTGAGAGTTGAGATTATTTCTCCTGGATACGATCTTTCCTTTCCGTAACACACGTTGAGCTCGTCCGGTATTGTAGTGAAGTGAGGAATGCGGTAAACATAAATGGATCATTGTTTTACTAGAAGATTGTATAATATAGAGCGTGTCCCGTTGTTGCGTACGTGTAGACGTACGTGTAGACGTACGTGAAGCGGGTAAATGTAGCTAGGAATATTGTACGGGATGCCTTCTCGTCGGTGCAGTAAACTCCAAGCACTACCCCTCACAAACAATACCGTCGTGTTGTCAACGTTCGTTCAAAACACAATACAGAATACGTCATCATCGTGGAAATGGTATAAACAAGGGTGAGTGCCTTAAACGTCATCCTAATGCTTTGAACTTAGGTCAAAATACTCCAGAATGTTTGAACGGGTATTGTTTTGAACTTCGTATTACGTCGTACAGTGAATGACGCAGGCCTATAGCCAATTTCTGTTTCGCAAAATGTTTTACACACAACGTCATATCGAGCTGATGTCGCGTTTGTAGACACCATAAAATTAAACAAGCTTAAATAAGTTAATCACTGCTGTAATTACCGTTTATATATAAAACACTCGGGCATTCAATTATTGCTTCGGTTATCAATAACCATAGTTCGTATCACCCAAACAATCAGTTCATTGTTAGGGTGAAATAACCTTTTTTCGGCTATTTCAAATAGCACGCAACTGGCACCCGATTTCTGCCACACAAAACAGTTCCCAGTCGCGATCGAGACTACACATCGGATAAGTAGGTAGCACGTACTCCGTTCAGTATTCTGCCAAAACCAATGGTTGCTGCACTATTGTCAGCATCTGCACTGCTACCAGAGTTTGTGTCACATAAGTAGGTGCCACGTTGTCTGGTTGATGAGTATACGGCCTATGGTTCCAACAGCGTGCTCTCTGTACAATATCTTACATGTTTATGAGTAACCGTCAATATCTCGGGTTTTCCCCGCGACCGTCCGACACATCGACATTGTCAGACCGTATTCAAACCAATCTCAACATCGACTGTGCTAAGTCAACTTGCTTCTCATCGGACATACCCTGCTGATCGCGGTTTCATTGCGGTAAGTCGCCGTCCAGGGTGTCTGGCGGGGATGACCGTGTTAAAGCCGTGTTTGCAGTAAGAAATGTGACATTGGATGACTCCATGTGTGTTACATAGACGTGTCGTTCACACTTACAGTAACGTAGTCTGCTGACGTCACTAGTCTGTACGGTTTCACGGTGACACGACATCAATGTCATACTCAGAGAACTGAGATGACTGATACATACTGGCGTCAGGACTAGGCGACCCGATACTACCCAAATCTCCGCTCAGCCGACCGTGCGGCGGCACCTGGTGGTGACGGTGGTGGTGGTGGTGGTGATGTCCGCCAGGGGCGCCACCCTGCTGGTGTTTCTTCTGACGAGCGCGCGAGTTCTGAAACCACACTTGCGTGACGCGCTTGCTGAGTCCCGTAATCTGGGCGATCCGTTCGAGATCCTGACCGTCTGGATTGCTGTCGAGTTGGAAGTTCGCCTGAAGCACCTGCAGCTGTTCTTCCGTGAACGTCGTTCGCACTCGCTTCGCCTTCTGCTTCTGACTTGACCCCTCATCTGTAGAAAAGTGCCAATCATCATCGTCTGGAATCAGAAAACCGCAACACGTCGATTAGAATCGGTGTGCTGCGGCTTACTTAATCCTAAACTGTTAGCAAAGTCAGCCATAATTCCAACCACAGTCCTCAAGTGACCCATTGCTGTGGTTGTTAAACATGGCCGACTCTATAATCGACTTGTTGCGATTTAGGAACATCTCAAAACATCGATGATGTTCACTTCGTGAAATCAATTTCATTCACCCTTAGACCACCGACATGAACCTTTCAAGTACACCGACAGATGAATGGATACCCATGCAATGGCATCGTCCTTGACGCTGTAACCGCCACGTGCCACACAGGCATACGACCACCTTCCATAGTCGTATGTGTGGTTGAAAAAAAACAATGTTTTTTTCGTGAAAAAAAACATCACTCATCACAAAACTCATACTCGCCCAGATACCAATACATGACAGTGGCGCCGCCTGGCTAATGCTGAATGAATAATTATTTACGTTTTCTCAGTTTGTATCAATAACATTTAAACAAGAGTTGAAATTAAACTAGATATAATTGTAAGTTATGAATGCGTTATACATTATAATGCTTAGTTCTGCGTGATACAGTATAAACATAAAACATTGCGTAATTATGAATATAATTACAAAGCGTATTGTTAAATCCGCATTACCAAAATTGTATTAATTTACTCTGACCAAAAAGGCCTCGTATTGTGTTCGTTTGCAAATGCACAATTCCAAATTTGCGAAGAAAGAAATCGCATCGCTATAACTATTTTGGGAAAAAACGAAGTTGTAAATTAATTAAGTATCCCAATTTTTTTACAAGGTCGACTGTGCGTCAACGGATAACACGGGACAACCCCAACATTTGTCGTGTGTCAGGTCGACAGTGCGTCAACCGATAACACGGGACAACCCCAACATTTGTCGTGTGTAAGGTCGACAGTGCGTCAACGGATAACATGGGACAACCCAAACATTTGTCGTCTGTCATGTCGACAGTGCGTCAACGGATAACATGGGACAACCCCAACATTTGTCAACTCTACGCTTACCCATAACTTGAATAACAACAACAATGTCGAAAATGCACTATGTAAAACAAACAGTCAAGAGTAATGCCCGTGTGAACCCATGAAACACACATCTTTCCACCCAACCGAATAACGACTTTTATGAACCACCTCCAATTCAATCCCCGCCGTATGTCGCAGCATATGCCGACGGATCGTTGTGATTCCGCCGCCTGGCCGCGTTGTCGCGAGCCGCTGCCCACGAGGACGAATCGTGGCCGGGTCCGGCTCCAAACTCGATTACACAGCCCCGGCGGAGCGCCGTGACTCCTGAAGTCCCAGAGCGGCGAATCAACAAAGTCATTGTTGTTAGTCGAATTGAATCAGTGTAAAGCCGGGCGGGGAAGAGACGCCTGCGTCTGAGGCTGCGTAGAGCGAGTGCGACTGTGGGCCGTCATTCGATTTCCTTCTTGTCGTTTAACAGTCGACGACATTTAACGCTGATCGCTTATTATTGTCGCCCGAGTGCTTTGGGAATTGTCGCGCTCACTCGGTCACTAATGTATGGGAGTGTCTGCGCCGTTACCTGCCATTTGGCTGTGGTGCGACCCGCCTGACAATTTGCCGAGGCGATAAGGGTGCGGTTATTCCTTATGTGACGAGTGGTTTCTGCCGTCTGTCGCGTCTTTGTCCGCGCGAACCGGTCGCCCTGCGCTTAAGTCACCCGCCCTTGCATTTGCAATTAAAGAAAATTATTAAATCGTAAATAATTGTTTTGTTATTATTTCGTTTTGAAGGTAATTATTGTTCAATCACAATTAATTATGCACTTAAGCATTAAAGATATATTTGCCTGACAAGTGGACGGAAATCTGAATGCGCCAAATAAATATCTCATGTATGTCTCTTTATAGGCACATATCTAAGTTTGTGACAAAATAATCGCCTGACTTTGTTTATTATTAAACAATATTGTCATTGTACATAAACGTACTACGGCATAAACGTACCACGGCATAAACGTACTACGGCATAAACGGTGGGTTTATTTAAACAAGGCAAACACGCATCCATCAGAATTCTGCCACTGTTAAACTGTAATGCGATATTCGGTTATTTGGTTGATTTAATTTTGATATCGTAACGAATAACTTTACTGTAGTGAATTCGTTAAACATTAAAATGTAAAAAAATTCAATACCGCTCCAAGTTTTTTAATCTCAACAAATGTTTTTACAGAGCTATTCCATTTTATAGTGATATTTTAAGAGTTATTGTCTCAGCTGCGCACCATCGAATAAAAAACCGTAATATGAATATTCCGAAAACCGTATTACTCCGATCTCGATTATAGCAAACAATAACCGGAAGTGGCGAGTGCGCATCACCGGAAGACGTACCGTTGCTGAAACTTCCCTCGATCACCTCGATGTAGTGCGTCTTGCACAGGACTCGGTGGTCCTGGAGCGCGAACTCTTCGCCCGTCGACAACTGTCGCTTGCAGCTGTCGCACGCGAAGCACGCCAGGTGGTACACGTGGTCTTTGGCTCGGCGCACCCAATCGGTCGACTGGATCCCACGTAGACATTTGGAGCATTTCGTGCCGAACTCTCTGCAAACAACGACGACGTGTACACGTCTACTACACGATACTGCTGGCGGGATGCGTGTAAACTTCGTTAATGGAACGCAGTCTCATCGTAAAACCACGTGATATAGTATAACCGTTGATATAAATCTTTAGCATATTGACCGACAACATGTGTTTTAATAAAACACCATATTTTGAATTTAATTTGAGCGTTTTCTGTTTAGGAATATTGACCTTACCGGTCAGCGTGCGGTGTAACTACAATATTCGAGTCGAAACATTCAAATGAAACATATGGCGTTCAAATTATATTATTAAGTTAAAATTGTCAGCTTTTTTAGTGGCTCAAACAAGGATACGTTATACCAAAGTATTTTTATTTCATCGATAGTTAATTGTCAAGTAAATGCACCCCTTTGAATGCACATCTGTAGTTAGGTACTGAGATAAAAAACATTCGTCTCAATTCAGTTAAATTAAATTGTAGTTATAATAAGTTATAATAAGTTATAATAAGGGGCTAATTCCTTCTCTAGTTCTAGTTGTTTCCAACCCTCGGCAACATTAACTGTCTGTATGGTGGGGTTACTACAGCTGTCTGTACGGTGGGGTTACTACAGCTGTCTGTACGGTGGGGTTACTACAGCTGTCTGTACGGTGGGGTTACTACAGCTGTCTGGTGTTTCGAGATCTCATTCAACTAGCCAGCCTTTTACAGAACATTATCGCTAAGCCGACCTTTATAAGCTGGCATTGAGAGTGGTCAATGCCAGGGTGGTCACTGAGGGTGGTCACTGTCAGGGTGGTCACTGCCAGGGTGGTCAGTGAGGGTGGTCACTGAGGGTGGTCACTGCCAGGGTGGTTACTGAGGGTGGTCACTGCCAGGGTGGTCACTACCAGAGTGGTCACTGAGGGTGGTCACTGCCAGGCTGGTCACTGCCAGGGTGGTCACTGAGGGTGGTCACTGCCAGGGTGGTCACTGTCAGGGTGATCACTGAGGGTGGTCACTGCCAGGGTGTATGTCGTCCTCAGTGGTTCTTTAATGTCCCCAATTAAATGAGACGGGACCAACATTAACGTGATCATCCAAGTCACGAGAGATACACAGTCCGCAATATCGACAGCCAGGTTTTTATGCCAAATGTACCCCATATATATATATATATATATATATATATATATATATATATATATATATATATATATATATATATATATATATATATATATATATATATATATATATATATCTATATATATATATATATATATATATATATATATATATATATATATATATATATATATATATATATATATATATATATATATATATGTATGTATATATATATATATGTATGTATATTTATATATATGTATGTATATATATATATATATATATATATGTATATATATATGTATATATATGTATATATATATATATATATATATATATATATATATATATATATATATATATATATGCGTGTGTATGTATGTATGTATGTATGTATGTAACTAAAATAACGTCTTATTATTATTTGTTGTTCCATTTATTGTTGTTGTTATTATTATTTTATTTTGTACGATCGCAATTATATATTTGAATGACTTCTGCAAATAAATCAAACTATGTCACTATAACATGTAATCTATTCGAGTTATAATATGTATGCTTAAATGTAGTTATATATTTTATTTTAGAATAATAAAACAGCATTCAATAATGTCTGATGAACGGATTAACAATGTTAACTAAGACAATGTTAAACATAAAATATTAGAGTTATGTCCTATGCACCCAATACGCGCTGGCACTGCAGGGCAGTCGTTAGCGTTGGGCGGCCTGGGAAGACTCGTCGTGACTCTGATGGGTGTTTATCGCGCCACTGCTCCACGGGCCCAGGGCCCGGGGGAGGGGCATCATGCCCGGGGGTCACTATCATCTCTAACGAGTCATTCAATGCCGGAATCATCGCATCGAGGACAAATGACCGAGATCAAAACTGAATCAGTCGCCTGAGTAAAGACGTACGCAGGATATCAATAGACAGATTTTACCTCGTTTGAGAAATATGTAAATAATAACTGCGTTGAGAATGTTGTTCTGACTGGGTTCATTCGAGCGTAACATGGCGCTAATCTTATTCCAGAGTTATTACAGTGACGCGGTCTGGGGTTTCAGGCCCCGAGTTTGTGTTTGACTATTGATTTATCTCGGTTGTTGACGGTTGTGAATAGATTGTGTCATTTGTACTCAAGTCGTGATGAAACAAGACGCAACGAGTAGTCACTCAAGACTCCCTGCTCAATTCACTCAGCTCATCGCCCGTCAGGTTCGTTGACGTTCAAATCTGCAGTGCGGGAATAGTTTAAGTAATAGACTTTGATCGACAGATTTCACGGAATTTCGACTGGGCTCATTTGAAAATAATTTAATATTTGTCCGACGATTGTATCAAAACTAAAAAAAAATTGTAGAATTGTACAAACGAGCTATACTACGTAGTATATGGATACTACATATAGTTTTAACTGTTCGCAATTCTGAAGCAAGGCGAGCGAACACGTTGAATTGATGAAGGACTTTTATGAGTTGACACTGTCTAAAACACGCCACTGTTTATATCTTACATGCGCTGCTACAGCGCTTATTGTACGGCAGACGTAATATTTCGTAACATCGGCGTTGCCTTAGCGGGAGCTTCTTCCGCACACAATCGCCTTGTAATACGTCGTTCAAACAACGACACGGCGCGAAAACAAAAGTGAAGCACATTTTGATTTAACTGCGTCGACCTTAACTTGTTTTGTTTATGCTCGTCGTGGGAAATTGGCGACAATTTAATAAGCGCCTCCATTTAATTAGCCATCTGCCGGTGAAGTGCGGCCGTCGGGGGAAGGGTGCTGCTAACAAGGCGCGCCTAAATGGATTATCGCCTCCAGATCAGCGCGGCGCGCGCCCGGATAATAACGACGGCAGCATTTGACTTTAATAATCACGCCAGCAATCCACTGCCAGCCTTGTAGCGTCGAACCTACGTACTTTGTTCAACACACCAGCCGCGCTCACATTCTGTGCTCACAATACCACTGATTTGGATTGCATTTTGTCGGAAAGAGCAAGGACAGAACACTGTCATTTACTGGCGAGGCGACGTTCTCAGAACACATTGACGTTTAAGCGAAACGTTACACATTCCGGGGTGTCGTTATTAACAGTTTTCTATTTACGCCGTCTGTTGGAAAGTGAACAAACTACGTCGACGACAAAACATACATTCTACGAACCAGCGGATTACAGATTAGTGTGCCATATAGTCTAAGTGTCGTAATCGTCCTTTATATATTATCTATACATGAAAACGCCAGGACCTTGTCGTCAATAATAAACATGGTTCGTCGATTACCATGGGCGCAGGCCACTATTTTCCTTCCATATTAATATTTTCAAGTGGCAGCGATGGGGAGAAAGACGTAACATACTGAACAGTTACAAGAATAGAGCGTCCTTTGTTAGCGCCACTTGATATCATTATTTAACATGAAAATTAGTTAATATTTTGAAGACGAAGTCAGGTGGTTTTCAAATGGACCTACCTGGCGTAGTCTATCTTGCAGTAGATGTTGTCTTCACGAATGAAGCACGAGCTCTGTCTGTCGAGCGCGTCCTGACAAACGCAGCACCGCAAACACTGTACGTGCCACGCACGCCCGTTCACGTTCAACAGGTAACGTTCCGTGATGACGTCACCACACCCGAAACACACGTCGCCCTCCGACTGAAAAGTAAGGTAGACATTTCAAGTTTTTTAATGTCTAAAAGACACTTTCCTTTGATGTAATTGCAGTAAACGTGTATGCATTTACACGGACGCACACACGCACGCACGCACGCTCGGACGCACGCACGCTCGCACGCACGCACGCACGCACGCACGCACTCACACACACACACACACACACACACACACACACACATATACATACATACATACATACATACTTACCGTTACATTGTATATTACACCACTTTTCCGAGTTGAAACAGGAAAAAAAACATCTTACTATGTATCTTCAGTTTGCGACTGCGCAGACCCAAACAACATCGTAATGTTGATAAAAACAGTAATTATTAAATGATATGACAGCACAAAATAAAGCAAAACCAATTACACACTCAGTAATGTTAACTACTAATAAACATTTAACAGGATCCAGGATTCAGTGTTATGTAGCTTAATTCGACAAGTTTGTGTACCATTAATCCGTACCGTAAACGAGGTTAAATATGCACATGTTACATACTGTCTGACTGAAAACACCCGTTGGTAATTAACTAAATATGTAGAAGACAGAATATATGAAGATATTAACAATAACCAAATCAGTGTTCCATAAATAATGCAGATTTATCATTCTGATAACTGCATAAACCAACAAACCATTATTGTCCACTGGTGAAATATTTGACGGGAAAACAGCAGCTTCTGTTATCGCTATAGAGCGTCTCTTCTGAGACGTCGCCATTGTGTCGTATGTGATGTAGTGCCCAAGAAAATCATATAATCGACTGTTATTATTATTAATAACACTTATGACCATTAATCGGTTGATGAACATTCTTGTGGTTAACCTGACTATGTGTCATGTTATCCCAACGATGTGTCCATGCACGCCGAATACTTGTAATTTAGTGGTGATAAAAAATATGTAGTCGTTCGTTCAAAATGAATTTATGTTATTCTTACTAAACCAGTAGGCCTACCTTCTTCAATATTGGCGACTTGCCTTCTTCGAATATCATACTGGCAATCACCATGGTGACGGTATTGACGGAGAACGACAACGAATATATCTGACCACTTTTACTCTGCCTCGTGTACAAATCACGATGCTTATGTCTGGTCACTTTCGCTTCCACCCCTTTATACCTCTTTTCCCTGCCCCGGGCTCGAGGTTGATAAGCCAATGGGGACGCAGTGTCGTGAATCGTGTCACCGACTTGATGTCGCGCCACGGCCCCGTGAACGCTCCAGAGTTGATGACAGTTAGCGGGGTCACATTGTCTGGGGGTCGTCACCCCTGTCCACCCTCTGATTACCCTGTCACCTGTCGCCCGCACTAGTGCACCACGATCGCCCGCACTTCAAAGCGAGTTCAGCCAGGCGTGACTAACAAGTTTGTCACAGTGTCATTTACAGAATCAATCGACACGGCCATCCTACTAAGGAATTCTCGTTAGATTCAAACAGCCGAGGACCTGGTTTGCGGGAATTAACCTTAGTTACCTTAAACGATGCCTGGTTATTAGACGTACGCTTTAACTTTTTAATCAGTAGTAATGATGTTACCTCTTAAAGATTGAGTCTTCAGATGTATCTACAGCACGGCAGTGTAACTGCCACAGGTGTGTTATTCTTGTTAAGAAGACATTTACTAAAGACAACATTAAACAACGATTATTTGGTTTCAGTAGAGCGTTATTTGCGAAAGAATCTTATCGATACTTCTGAACGAAGCGTTGTCTTGTGGACAATTCGAGATCATGGAATGAAAATCTTACATAGCATTTTTATGTCTTATGTCTTTTATGTCACGAGGGAAAATGACATTACCAACAATCACAAAAGTTCTGGAATTCAAAAATATATAGAGCTGTACCCCTTTTCTATTTGGATAATTATGTTCGTAATAATAAATCTTAGCGATACTATTATTTTTATTCGTATAAACTACTTGTTTCACATAAACCGACTGCCGTAGAATGACGTGTAGATTGTTGCACTATATTTGCTTCAAATATATTGAGACTAGTCTCCGGTCACTTCCTGACAGGAATCACGTTCAGTTGCTCGCCATTTATGCATCAGCGACATATACTTATAATTACATTTATTAAGATTGTGCTAATAAATGTAATGTTGTATTAAATATGCTGTCATCGGTATATCGCTACCTCTGTCATCGTCGTCCCATCATCGTCGTCGTAGTTATAGTTTGACGATTCATTACGTCAGTGTTTAAGTAATAATAATAACAATACTACCAAATAGCACTCATTTAATGTGACCGGCATTATAACGACATCAATCTTATTAAATATATTATATACTATTAAAATAAACATCATCAATCTTATTAAATATATTATATAATATTAAAATAAACTTCAGTTTACAATTACATTTTGTGAACCATTAATTGATGTAGATAATTAATTTAATTCGTTGACGTCTTGTGGTCGTCAAATCGTTTGCTAAATATTGTATTTAATAATCAGACTTGCATGGATTGTAACCGTGCTTATTTCTGGTTTAGACCCAGTCATATCTGGCTCGTTATGAGTAAACGCAGATGTGAACTTCTGGATTTACACCGCGCCGCTAAAACGTGAGAAAGATAGCGAATGACAGAGAACAAACACTCCACTGTGTGAAAATGGTAAAACATCGAGTGTTTAATGTTTGATTGCACTGGGCGTTAACAACATTCACTAAATCAGTCGTCGTTCCCATTTTAGTTTTATATATAAATATTTTCCGATAATGAATCTGCAATACACGGCCGTCTTCTCAATAAAACAGTTTCAGATAATTTTATATTATAGTGTTTATTATTTGGACTGGAGCCACCAATAAGAACCTTGTTGAAAAAGACAGTGTATTTCAGATAGAGCGGAACCATCAAACTGTAATTGAATATATTGTAGTGTGATTCGTGACATATGGCACGCATTTCAACTTATCATGTGAAAAGGACAATGTTGTCTTTTGCCAAAATGAAGTGACATCACTGAGTGTAATGACAATGGACAGGTGTGACAATATTCTTCGTTGAATGTGACGAATACGTCACTGTTCTCTTCACGGTGTGAGTATGACGTCACATCGCGTGAGATCTACACCCGGTTGGTTGTATCGTTTGTCTTACGGTTTAATTAGAACACAGCATGGATTAGGACACTTTAGGATTCAACATACTTTATTATGGTTAAATTAGAACACAGCATGGATTAGGACACTTTATGGTTCAACAAACTTTGTTATGGTTTAATTAGAACACAGCATGGATTAGGACACTTTAGGATTCAACAAACTTTCTTATGGTTTAATTAGAACACAGCATGGATTAGGACACTATAGGATTCAACAAACTTTCTTATGGTTTAATTAGAACACAGCATGGATTAGGACACTTTAGGATTCAACAGACTTTCTTATGGTTTAATTAGAACACAGCATGGATTAGGACAGTAGGATTCAACAGACTTTCGTATGGTTTAATTAGAACACAGCCTGGATTAGGACACTTTAAGATTCAACAGACTTTCTTATGGTTTAATTAGAACACAGCATGGATTAGGACACTAGGATTCAACATACTTTCTTATGGTTTAATTAGAACACAGCATGGGTTAGGACACTATAGGATTCAACAGACTTTGTTATGGTTTAATTAGAACACAGCATAGATTAGGACACTTTAGGGTTCAACATATTTTCTTATGGTTTAATTAGAACACAGCATAGATTAGGACACTTTAGGATTCAACAGTCTTTCTTAGTTTGTATATTTATAATTAAAAACGCCTTTTCATTGCAAAATCCGCATGAAACTGCATAGTTAATTTCTTTCCAACTATGTGCAGGAACCCAAAAACGCATCCAACCACTGTACGTATTGTTCTACCTGCGCGCTGCTATATAGTGCTGGTTCAATAACACCTGGTTGCTATAGGCTACCAACGGTCAACGCGAGTGGGGTCGACCAGTGTGACCCTGGTCAAGATTGCAGTCAGCTACATTATTGAGGCTAAAAAGCAAATGTAAAATTGAAATCCTCTCGGCGAATATAATGTTTTCCATGTTACAAATTACAGATATCATATACACTAATTAATATCCATTATCTCCAGATTGTAGTGCGAATATGTTTAAAAGAAAATGAACAGATATCTGAAAAGCGGAACTACGGATATGAAACGTTGACGGACTCGTGATGAGTGAATGACGTCCGTGTCCACTTGCCATCTGGACCTAGTTCATTGTCTCACTGACTTTCTCTGTACTCACAGTGGTCGGACCTTCAATGTACGACACCAAGAACTGTTCCTGGCGAATACTGACTCGTCCTTCTTGACATGAGGTCAGATCAGTAGTTTACTTCCGATCCTTGTCATACGAATAAAGTGCCAGTGATTTTGAGACGGTCCCTCTTCAAGGAATTTTGCACCCAGGAAAACTAGTTATGAGCAGGGAAAAGTCACGTTTGCGGACAACGACACGGACTACGGCACGGTTTCTACTGTTTTACGTGCAGCACGTACCCGTGTCGGTGATGGACGAATGTCTGGCGTGCGGAGACAGAACCCGATCGGTTCTGGCGACAAATGACAGGAGAATCTTCCCGAAAACAATATTGTAGGACGAAAATGGTACTGCAGGTCGGCGATAAGACACAACCAAAGTGTACAGGTTTTTGTTTATAAAAACAAATCGCAATTTTGCACACTCTGTGGAACTAGCTGGCTCGCTTTTTGCATTGGTTATCATTGCAAAAAACAATAGTAGTTTACACCACGTGACACACAGCAGCCGAACGCCGTGTGGTACGCAGACGTTGTTTCTATCGGTACCGACAAGAACCTATATCAGGACATTCTTAAGGCCAGCCCGAAGGAGCCTCGCACTCAACGACCTCGGCGGACCTGCATCTTGTCTCTGGCCAACAGCGTCCGAGATACAGGTTAATGGCGATCTAACGAGAAACCAAACAACTTAATTGAACTAATCATTAGCATCGTGGTTCTGCCATCGCGTTGTTTCAGGCAACACATGCTGCGTCGGATTTTTCGGAAACACTCGGGCTCGGGTCAGTGACTAGTCATGTTTATGTTTGTTTATTTGTCTGTTTGTTGAATATATCGAAGTCAAATGATTTTAATTAAATAACATGATTAATAATTACATAGGCAAACCATTACATTAATGTTCTTCAAATTGTCATAAATATTTCCTAACTTACCAAAAATCCAGTTAAACACCTTCCTTTGTATTATAGCAATCATAGCCACTATACCATAGAAACACATATTTTCCTAGAATGGCTCAACGAAATTGTTTTACTACGGAGTCCATGGGTAACGTAACTTAATTGAAAGTTATGACCTTATGATCCACCTTTCCGTTTTGTCGTCACAGGCGTTGACCTGTGCGCTTCTACGGACACTGCCCACATGTTCTATTACAAACTAGAACCATCCGCAAAGCTGCCCTTAAAGCCGATCCACATAACCACGGGCCAATACATACGTAGGATCATCCTAATCGAAACTGCGATCGCTGTCAATATCGGATGATCCTTATCGACACGGTGATCGGCCACGTTATAAGAATCATTGTCGAGAGCTGCAGTTTGTAGTTGTGCTAAGCCACATACATAACCCGGACTAAGCCGCGCGTCGAATATCAATGGCCCGGCGCCCTATTTATGAGTTGGCAGAAGCCGCTTCCAACGCACTCGATCAGATTTGCGTGAAAATTAAATTTGCATCTGGGGAACGTGGCTGGTTCGGTCCAAGCCGTAGAGCGCCCGTCGCCTGCATAGCGACAGGCGCGATAAGATGCCACTGCCACGAGACGTGATTTAGTTTATATTTACTACAGTTGTCGAGATGCACAGACAATGCCGTCGATCTGCAGTGTATAGAATAGATCCTTCGTAGATAGGACGGAAATGGCTCGCAGCAATGGTTTATGGGTAGTGTAATTAAGATATTTAGCAGTAAGGTACATTAGGGTGACTCGACATATCCAAATGTCCCCAGTCTTCTTCTCCTTCTCGTCCTCTCTCCCTCTTCTTCTCCTTCTCCGTCCACTTTTCCTCCTCCTCCTCCTCCTCCTCCTCCTCGTTGTTGTTGTTGTTGTTCTTCTCCTTCGTTTTCTTCACTTTACATGTCCTGTCCAGGACGTCGCTGTCCAAATAGATTTGCGAACTCTTTCTCCAACTCATACAGGCCCCTATCGAATGTGGGTATATACGAGAAGTGATTCCGTTCAGATGCATTCAAAGTCTTCGACCCGCCTCTGTCTGTCTCTTTCCTAAGGTTGTTATACGAATAACCACATGAACAGTAATCGACGATTTTATGAGGCGTCTGTGGAAAGGCCAACTATTCCGGCATAATATTGTCGCCACATAATCACCAGGAATATAATGTTTTATTGAATACCAGAGCGATAATGACTCTATAATATGGCGCTGAGATCGTAAAGAACTATTATACCTTCTTGAACTATTACAGGTACTGCCCGGGAAGAGAAACCTTCTCTTGCTCGAACATAACATTTAATATCTATAGGTAGCGTTTCTCAACTAAATCTGTCTCCCGCTGTCCGTCTGTCCGTCTGTCCGTCTGTAGTCTGTCCGTCTGTCTTTCTTAACGATAACAATGCTCCCGGCTAATTCACCTTTAGCTTATATTTAGCTTGTGACTTGTGATAAAATAGAAGTGAGTTTATTGTGGTCAAGTTTTATTATGCTGCCTGCTGCTGCTGCTGCTGCTGCTGCTGCTGCTGCTGCTGCTGCTGCTGCTGCTGCTGCTGCTGCTGCTGCTGCTGCTGCTGCTGCTGCTGCTGCTGCTGCTGCTGCTGCTGCTGCTGCTGCTGCTGCTGCTGCTGCTGCTGCTGCTGCTGCTGCTGCTGCTGCTGCTGCTGCTGCTGCTGCTGCTGCTGCTGCTATTTACGGTATATTATTCCGGTAGCAGCAATGCTGCATTTGCTGTGTTATTATTGTAATAAGGATAGTTTCTTGGAAATTGTTTTCGAATTTCAACCACGAATGCACCAAATTTAATTCTCACGCTTTCGCGACAGTCGACAGTGTTTAAAATCACCAGCAAAACGACGCTTGCCTGGGTTTTGGTGACCCGACCGAATCTACGCAAAAACTCTTACACAATTGTTTACCCCAACAAAACAATATTTGATCCAGATCGCCCGACCTATCATGTGTTATTAAGAGAAGCGAACATAAACTGTCAATTAAACTTGACTGGTTGTTATACACTTTATCCGTGTTTGCCTTCATTAGCTTCCTGGCATTCTCATCCAATTGTTGACAAATGTGTAGCACTGTAAGCCGATATTGAGAATTCCTAAACCTTTTTGTTTTGGTGCGGCTCTGAGCTCGGGCCTCTGAGGATCTAAACGGAATATAAGTTTTCTTATTATTACTTTTTACCAGTGCTTAATAAATAGAAATGCATATACGGCGATTGTATATATATATATATATATATATATATATATATATATATATATATATATATATATATATATATATATATATATATATATATATATATATATATATATATATATATATATATATATATATATATATATATATATATATATATATATATATATATATATATATATATATATATATATATATATATATATATATATATATATATATATATATATATATATATATATATATATATATATATATATATATATATATATATATATATATATATATATATATATATATATATATATATATATATATATATATATATATTATATATATATATATTATATATATATATATGTGTATATATATATATATATATATATATATATATATATATATATATATATATATATATATATATATATACGCGTATAACCAGAAAAATAACCAACAAGAGATTGGTCACGTGAAAGCAAAGCTGTTAATGAATGCAGTTACCGTGATCCCTGATCTAGCTGCAATTTGTCCTGGCACGTTGTCAGAACCCGGTACATGTTTAGTTTCTCTTTATGAACCAGCCTATCTTACCTTCACGAGGTCGCCGATGTGACCCGATGAGAGGTCCTCGTGTGAGCTCGTGCTGGTAAAACTCTCGTCACTCGACATCTTCATCGGAGCCTCTGGCCGGCCGCCGGGGCCCGCTTCCTGTAAGCACTGACAGGCGATCCAACTCGGGCTCGGAGCTCGGGTATATCGTCAAAGACGGAGACTGACGTTGTCTGCTTCTAGGAACGTCAGTTCTCTTTCTCAAGTCTCGGAAATGCAATAAAAAATGCGTTCCCAAAGGCGATGTCCGGTTTCAGGAGAATCAATTTTCTTAACCAGGAATCTGGTGGCGGCGATGCAAGAAATTTACCTCCGTTACATCTCTGGCAGTGGTTCCTATGAAAGAAACTCCGGCTGGTGGGACCGGCAACCCCGTCACATCGCTTGGACGTCGCCAACGACGTCTCGGCTGGCGACGACGACCGGGATGCTGCACCGCCGACGGGGCAGTATCGTTCGGCAACAGACGCCCTGGCAAGGGGATGTCGCGTGCTGGAGGGGAGGCGCGTGCGAGATGGTCGTGCGAGGCAATAATACACTCTCCTCCTCCTATTGTTCTCTTGGTTACGACGGCGACTCGATTCTCATTGCGACGCGGTTAATTCGTCGTTTGTCAGCGTGCGAGTGAATGGCGGCGACCCACCCAAGCCGGGCCCGCCTCACGCCTAGTCACAGCCAACGTCGGCCAATCACAGCCCTACTCGGCTCGGGGGCGTCTCGGCTATTTCCGGAGGACGACATATTTGTCTCTATTTTCAGTGCATGTGATGGGTAAACACCCAACTGACATAGATAAGGGTAATGCTCTCCAGGGGCATGCCAAGGTGTCGCCGTCGCACTAACTGGATATGCTATTCTAGGTAATTCGACAAAGTAAAACAGTTATTTTCCGGTTGCCAAACACTATTTTAAGTATTGGCACAATAACCAAAGAAGACAATGTATTCCTGCAGATTATTTCAATCACGTCCACGAAAACATAATATTATCTTGATCACGTAAACGGAGGCCGCCGATTCGTGTTTGAGTCTTGAGCGTCCGTGTATACAGGTAGTTATGTCGTCGGTATCAAAAAATCCATAAAATGTGCAATATTCGTATCAACAGTTTGCCACATTTTCACCGTTTATATGCTCATATCAAAATGTGAGTAAGACTTATCGGACAACTCAGACCGCGGGTCAACAGAAGGTGACTCGCTTACCTCCGCGTGGATTATTCTAGTTTTCCGACGTAGATGCCAGGAATGATGCACCTCCAGCTTCCTTCTCATGTATCTGGGGTAACAACGAGCTGGGCCGCCGGCGAGGAACCGACACCAGCACCTCCTGGTGGCGGGGCGAGCTCCATTGAGACGCCGTGCCAGTTACGACAGCTAATGGTGAACCCGATACAACCGAAAATAATGAGCTCAAGTAGTGGATGTTAAACAAGTACACGACGCCTTGCAGTCTCGTGCACTCAATGACTCGATGATTGTACTGTATAATACACGGTTTGTATATTCCAGTGTATATCATGCGATGACATCAATAAGGAAGATAAAACATTAAAGTAGTATTGTGTGTGACATCCTCGGCTACGGCAGCTATACGACCATCTGCAGCTGGCTGTCCCATCAGTGTCCAAGTCCACCGGCAGACGTGGTTTTGGGACAACCGGCCCCGCACATTGGAGGGCGCTACCACTTTCCCTCCTGACGTACTTTCATTGACGTTATTTAAGGGCAAACTCATATCTTTCAATGTGCATATGGCAATGTGTGAAATACTGTTTTTATGGACTCTAATCATTTTCGTGGAGGACTTTATATACTTTTCTGTGATGACATTTTATTTAAATAATTAATTTATTAATATATTTTAATGCACTTTTAGTTTCTGTGCAGTGATTAGCGTAAGCTAGAAACTGGCGCATCAAAGAATTTTTATTTGTTTGTTTATTTATGTATATATGTATGTATGTATGTATGTGTATATGTATGTGTGTGTGTGTGTGTGTGTGTGCGAGCGTGCGTGCGAGCGTGCGTGCGTGCGTGCGTGCGTGTGTGTTTGTGTTTGTGTTTGTGTTTGTGTTTGTATTTGTATTTGTATTTGTACTTGTATTTGTATTTGTATTTGTATTTGTATTTGTATGTATGTATGTATTTCACTTGCAACCAACTGAGCAGACGGGTGTTTTACGTAAACTGGTGTCACAGCGGCGCTGTCACGGCGCTGTCACGGCGCTGTCACGGCGCTGTCAGGGCGACGTGACTTCGGAAGTCAACATCACTCAGATGTTCATCTCCCTTGTCCAGTGCCGCGTTAGAGGCTGGACTATTATGTACGCTGTACCGGTGTCATCTCTGTTCTGGGTTGGACACCCTTCCTTTGTTTATCGCAGAGGGGAAAATTTTGACAATATTGACCTAAACAGGAGATGCTTGTGAAATATAAATCTGTATATTGCTTTGAAGGTAGAAAAAAGGTGCTACAAGACTAGGTGGAAGACAAAAATCAGGATGAGTTACTGTGTGAAAAAAATATCTAGAAAAGGCAGGTGTGGAGAGCTGCAATTTTGTACGGAGGACAGAAGAGCGACATGTCAATAAGAAAGTAGAAGACAGATGTTGATAACGTTGTGATAGCGCTCCTATCCCGCAAGGGAAGAAGGCGATTTCGCTACAAGCGGTGAGAGTTGTCACTAAAATGTGGTCCCAAAAACACGGCAGGTTATTAGGAAGGCCGCGCTTCCTCGCCAATTCGCCTACATATCCTTTGTGTTGGATCAGAATCACACAGAAATGTTTCCAAATGTTTCTTAATGTGATCGTATGGCCGAGTGTCGTTGGCCACCAGCGCGTGTCGACCAGCCAGGCGTGACGAGTCGGTTACGTCGCTGTTGGCTAAACGAGCCGTGGAAGATCGCCATTACGTCAGGAGTATCTCGGTGATCAGTCCGTAGTCTGGCTGGAGAGACGATGTGTTAACTGGACATTCATCATCTCTGTGAGGGGCCACCACAAGCCGTCGTAAAAGTTACGCAGATATACGATTTGCACAGCGGAAAGCCTAAACGGTGATTATGTGGGAATACTCCAGGATGTTGTATATACTTTTATCCCGTATTATGTGGGAATACTCCAGGATGTTGTATATACTTTTATCCCGTATTATGTGGGAATACACTAGGATGTTGTATGTACTTTTACCCAGTATAATGCATTAGGCCTACACAGATCCGATCAAGTAGTATTTATTTTCCATTACTGTTTCAGACGACGACGCCAGTGCGACATTATTTAAATTGAACGTCAGTAAACAAACTGAATATATCGTTGATACTTATTATTTTATTGCCCTGAAAGTAGCCGATAGCGGTGTCCTGTCCTACGTGCTGTTGATTATCGATTATCACCATACTTAATGACGTCAGTGTCGTTGATTACCCGTCCTCGGTCGTCACGACCGTTCACTCGGCATTTAGCAGACCTATACGCAAACCCCTCCAGTAAACCCCCCGGGTCCATTTTCTCAACTCGAGCACAAGGGTAGCATGTGTCACGTGACTGGTTCACGGTGGGCGCCGTTCAAGTTTGCAGCACTGCAAATGACGTTGCTAAATGACTTATTTTACACTATTTACTGAGATACTTACTGAGATACTTACTGAGATACTTATACTGAGATACTTACTGAGATACTTACTGAGCTACTTACTGAGATACTTATACTGAGATACTTACTGAGATACTTACTGAGATACTTACTGAGCTACTTACTGAGATACATACTGAGATACTTACTGAGATACTTACTGAGATACTTACTGAGATACTTACTGAGATACTTACTGAGATACTTATACTGAGATACTTATACTGAGATACTTACTGAGATATTTACTAAGATACTTACTGAGCTACTTACTGAGATACTTACTGAGCTACTTACTGAACTACTTACTGAGATACTTACTGAGATACTTACTGAGATACTTACTGAGATACTTACTGAGCTACTTACTGAGATACTTACTGAGATACTTACTGAGATACTTATACTGAGATACTTACTGAGATACTTACTGAGATACTTACTGAGATACTTATACTGAGATACTTACTGAGATACTTACTGAGATACTTACTGAGATACTTATACTGAGATACTTACTGAGATACTTACTGAGATACTTACTGAGATACTTACTGAGCTACTTACTGAGATACTTACTGAGATACTTACTGAGATACTTACTGAGATGTTTTCCTTCCTCGATTCATCATCTCTTTTTTGAATAGTTAAAAAAATCGAACCTACCGAGCATCCTCTAAGACTAGTCAGTAGCTAGTTCATTTGTGCAAACGTCCCCTTTAGTGTTCGTGAAATCGGTTGACAAACTATTAAATTATTTTTTATCGGATCCGGTTAAACGTCTGCGAAAACGGACAAAAGTAGCTCTATACTATGAAATAAAGCTATTCTCATTTTCGCAAGTTACCCGATCTAACGATCAAAGTCAATTCGTTCGATGATTTGAATAAAAGTATACACTCTTTTTTTAACCGACCGCGCATATTACTTAAACTATTCACGCACTACAGATCTTCATTTCACCTAATCTGATTCGCGATGGGCTAAATCATTTGAGGATGGAGTTTGTCTGCATCAAAAACAATTGTGAACATTTATTCTTCAAGTTATGTACGATCGTTTTACTTCACCGCATTTTGACTTACTGGACTCGGCTGGTTACAGAATTTGGACAATGAAAGTACGATTTTGATACAGACATTTCTTTTGGGTGAGAATCCCCACTGACATGTTTAGACGACCCCCCCCCCAATGACACAAGTTGCGATACGCATGAAGCCACTATCACCCCCACCAGTATACACAGTTACCCGTGGGACGCCCCACGACCGTTATATGACGTCCTATCAGCGCCCCTCCGTCGCCGACTGAAGCACCATCGCTGACGACCAACGTTCGCTAGTTAGGACAATGTAAATACAACGCTTCAGCAGCGATGATCGAAACATTCCACCGATTTATTACCTCGTTTTTTTTGCTGCGATTTGCCAACTATAACCACAGTTATGGTTGCAATAATTGTTATTACGTCAAGTGCTTCACACAGTTGGCACCAAAACACCAACACGTTTTAGTATTTTACACATATACCCGATCTTCCTTCCTTGTTAAAAAATAGGCCGATTTCCAACAATATTGTTGAATTCAAACCCAAAAGTAACATGAGTTGTAAAGGAATTGTATCAACACTTTGTTTATAATATGGCCTACTGCTGGCCTGGGATTTCCATTTTGGAGGAGAAAACCGTTCATCGGTTCTAGTTTCTTCAGGAAAACGGCAAATGAAACTTATATAAAAATTATACCCAGCAGATGAGCGAGGCAATATTTCCGTATCTGATATTAACCAATCCCATGGCGCCCAGAATAAATAATGTTTGTTACTAATAACAACGTGTATCAGACAATCACCTGTTTCCAGTGACGTATGCGTCAGAGTGTGCGGAAGAATGTGAACCAACCACGAGTAACGCACACGTATTCTACTTCTATAAGTTCTGACGACTGGGAAGAATGCCTCAACGGGGGGAGGGTGTATCAACGAGTCGTTACTTGGATCCTTTATTCTGATGGATCAAAAAGGAAAATAAAATGATGAAAGCATGATCCCATTGAGTCCTTCTGTTTTCTCTCCATCCATCCTTCTATGCCTCTTTTCCCTCCTCTTTCCTCCTTCGCTCCTTCCTTCGTTCACTCGCTCCTTTGTTTCCTTTGTCATGTCTGCCTCTCCGCCTTTTCTCTTTCCACTCTCCCTTTCTATCCAATCTCATTCCATGTATTCGCATGTCTGTGCAATATACGACGAGATAATAACAGAACTACGCGCGGAACGAGAGAAGGGAGAACGGACGAGTGAGATGACATCAGATGAGGCCAGCAAGAGCCGCCATGCGACACAAACAAGGCTTCCCGGCGGGGAGACAGGGAGACCGGGAAACAGGGTGCTTGGGCCCCGGTGACGCCAGATAACAAGTAATGAAGAGCGTATGTTGGACAGAGTCGAGAGACATTGCGCAATGAAAGATGCTCTCCCGGGCACCGAGTCCGTCGATAGCAGTGCGACACACCAGCGACTGAGACACAGCGGCAGGACATAGTGAGACAGTGATGTGACAACTGACTTGTTACTTCGGCCAAAGACGTCCGTTCGTGTGTCCTTTGTGCACGCACTATACATGTTCGTGTGTCATTTGCGCACGCACTATACACGTCGGTGTCGGCCAACGATGTCGAGCTATGTAAGTTCCAACCATCTGTCTCAAAACACCTCGTTCGTCAATTGTCGCGTGCACCTCACTCGAGTACCACGTCTTCTGTCAGAGAGTCGACGAAAACAACACCTGGTTTGCTGGGATTTGCTCTCTCTTAATGAATGAGCAAAGGGTGAGGTCTCTCGCACACAATATTACAAACAGGTGCATGTATAAGCGTGTTTCGTTGTTTTATGCTGGTTACCCAAGTTACACCCACAAGTGATCCAAACAAGCCACGTTCAACAATGACCATCGTAAGGCAGGAATTCAAACTGCAGTTACTTCAGTCTTTTTACTGTGTAATATTTAAATCATTACACGTGACGCAGTGTGCAGCCGCCGCGCGATGGTAGAACGTTGACCGAATGCTGGATCCGACTTGCAGTAATAGCCACTAGGTATACCTAGTGCATTTCAAAGATTAGGCTCCTACATGTAATGCCAACAGAAATCTCGAATTACCACCAGAGTGTATATCTGACAAACCGTAGGAGCCTACATCAGATCACTTTGCACATCAAATGCACATTAACAGAGACAAATGTTTGAAATTAAAACCGGTTACTCGTTGTGATTTCAAACTGCCGCGATGCCATTAATACTAACGGCTGATCGTCACGACTAAGATAAAGCGACCGATGCCGTTTGCCTCTGACATGGTCGAGGTGATGAAATAGTCAGCCGATCCGAAAGCAGGAATTTTAAACACTCCTGTAATGAAGCTTAATTCGCCAAAGTGATTCGGTGCCGGCTTTGATGTGGCACTGATAGCGTTTCAGTATCACATTAGCGATGTCGCAAAAAGCTTTGACGGTGAGCTGCGTCCGTTCAGCTCCAGTAGATTTCTCAATTGTCGGCCGTTTAACGGACGCTTGCTCGAGATCAAAATGAGATTGTCGTTACCTTTCAGTAACGCTGTCTGGAAATCTGCGACGCGTGAAAGGATATGAAAATTAATATTTTCACCCTCTCCGAATTTTTTCTTCTATTTATAACTGTCATCATTCACTGGCTATAAACAACAGCGCGGTAAAATATTCATATCTAACGCAAAGTTTTGTCGGAGCGAAACGCCACGAAAAACACAATGAAAACAGTTATGCTAATTTTTCTTTTAAATCAGTTTACCAGCATCACATACGACAATGTTAGTTGTATATGTGTTGCTAATGTATAGTATATTTTTTGCGTCTGTTTTATCTAATACATTATGTTGTGCGTTGCAGCTGTATAGGCCCCGCAACACTCTACACCACAATATCGTATTTTAATCCCGTTTACATAAAGTCAATTTATGAGATTAAAGTGGTGATGACACGGGTTACTTTAGTAATCATGTAATTCCATATTTGATTCAAACATAACAATGATTTAGGTTTCTCCGAAAGATTTGATTCAAACATAACAATGATTTAGGTTTCTCCGAAATATTTCATTCAAACATAACAATGATTTAGGTTTCTACGAAAGAACTGCTATAGCTGTCTTTATCACAGCAACACATTGCCTGTGTTACAGGCTGTGTATATTTGCAGTTAAATGTAGTTGTTATGTGTGATGTTCAGTTCTTATAGTCTTTGAAATGAAAATATATCGGAGCTCACAATAAATGTTACCTTCGACCAAGTCTCTTCAACTTGCATAGAGACCGCATAGAGAAAACTTTGTGAAATGTTTTCATTTTGTGGAATTTTGTCTAATCAGATTGCGTCAGAGTGCAACTTTATAATTGTCATACCACGAACACTGCGTTATTTTCATGTGAGCAATCCTTTCACGTGCGTGCATGCGTGCGTGTGTGCGTGCGTGCGAGCGTGCGAGCGTGCGTGTGTGAACGCCGTTTACGTTCGCTACACGAGTGCAGCGTGAATGCTCCAGCACTCACGCACACGCCGGCCCGGAGTCCGTCATCAGGCGGCGTCAGGCAACTTTAATTACCGCGGCCTCGCGCATGGGCACGCGACAGCCACGCCCTTGGGCGACAGGCACGTGTGTCTGCGTCCGGACACAGGTCATTTTCGCGGCGGGATTCCGCCAATTTACGGCGATTAATGTCGGGGACGGACGAGCGTCTATATCGGCGAAATCCGGTCAGCGATTCCAGGTGAGTTCCCTCGCACGGCTCCCGGATGTTGGATCGACAGGGCGGAAAATGACGGCTCCGTGTGGATCGAAACGTGTGGATCGATAGGGACATGCGTGCGTGCGTGCGTGCGTGCGTGCGTGCGTGCGTGCGTGCTTACACATTTACATGATATAAACTATGCATTTATGCTATTAATTGTGTGTCCGTATCTAAAATGCATTTTAATACTTGGTAACATGAACGTTCAAATAGCGCGTTCAACTTCCTATCACCGGTGGTTTTGTTTGTATCACCCTCAGGTTGTTGTATCACCCTCAGGTTGTTGTATCACCCTCAAGCTGTTGTATCACCCTCAGGTTGTTGTATCACCCTCAGGTTGTTGTATCACCCTCAAGCTGTTGTATCACCCTCAGGTTGTTGTATCACCCTCAGGTTGTTGCATCACCTTCAGGTTGTTGTATCACCCTCAAGCTGTTGTATCACCCTCAGGTTGTTGTATCACCCTCAGGTTGTTGTATCACTCTCAAGCTGTTGTATCACCCTCAGGTTGTTGTATCACCCTCAGGTTGTTGTATCACCCTCAGGTTGTTGTATCACCCGCAGGTTGTTGTATCACCTTCAGGTTGTTGTATCACCCTCAGGTTGTTGTATCACCCGCAGGTTGTTGTATCACCTTCAAGTTGTTGTATCACCCTCACGTTGTTGTATCACTCTCAAGCTGTTGTATCACCCTCAGGTTGTTGCATCACCCTAATGTTGTTGTATCACCATCAGGTTGTTGTATCACCCGCAGGTTGTTGTATCACCTTCAAGTTGTTGCATCACCCTCACGTTGTTGTATCACTCTCAAGCTGTTGTATCACCCTCAGGTTGTTGTATCACCCTCAGGTTGTTGCATCACCCTAATGTTGTTGTATCACCCTCACGTTGTTGTATCACCCTCAGGTTGTTATATCACCCTCAGGTTGTTGTATTACCCTCAGGTTGTTGCATCACCCTCAGGTTGTTGCATCACCCTAATGTTGTTGTATCACCCTCACGTTGTTGTATCACCCTCACGTTGTTGTATCACCCTCACGTTGTTGCAGCAGAACTGTTTGTTTGTACACAACCAATTTATTATTATTATTATTTAAATAGCATATCCATATATAACGTATTAGGAGTGTGAGTTAACCAGTGTGTCAATAAACGACAAATATTGCGTGATTCTGCGTTTCGTACTGCTTAGCAACTGAGGCAAGTCCTATAGAGGACATTTCATGAACGTCAGGTGATAGATCAGTCGCGGACAGTCTACAGACAACACGTGTCTAGATAATGGCGACAGAAATCTTAGCGCCACATTTTATTGGTAGACAAAGCAATGGCGATAAAGTTCAATTCCATGGATACGATACTAAAACATCTCTGAAGGTTCACGAGGATGCGCGTGCGTGAAGATTTCCAATCCAACCACAATATTGCCAATAAACTAGTTTTATTAGGTTTAATTACCGTGCAATAGGAGAGATAAACATTCCTACATATTTGGACGACATGTCACGGGTCACCAAAAACGTCGCGTAAACCATTATGCGACGCATTTGAATGTTGAACACTCGATTGCGCATTCAAATGCAATCACGATATTCTCAACGTATCTGCATTTGAATGTGTGCCTTAAACATTTGTGTTTGAATTCGACCACTAAACATTTAATTTTCTAAATGCCCAATCAGTGTGTTTCGATAGATTGATTTTTTGGGTTCCAATTATAACACACATTTTATATGAAAACAAAAGATCTGAAATTAATTCAAGTGCAGTTACAAATGCATAGCCAAACTATTTGTACATTTCTATTTGCATACGATCCTGGAAAATTACATTTGCATTTACATAAACTGAAACATTTCCATTTGCATTAAAACGCTTTGACATGCATATGTTAACAAATCCGGACACGATCCCGAGAACGAAGATGCCGACGAGAGTGGCTCTACGCGGGCGGCCACTCGACGCGGGACATAGCCTGACTGTAGCCCATGTATCAGTGCGACCTGCCTCGTCGACAGCCGGCGAGACCACTGTCCCTCGATTGTTCGCCGTTCTAGTCGCCATTTGATGCACCGATATAACTAATCAACGCAGTTTAATTGCTTAATTACGAGCCGCCGGGGACAGTCAAGTGTCGCTTCCAGCCACTCTGTCGACTGCGTCTGTCTGACGTCACACTGACAATTGGTGCGACCGTCGGTGTGTGTGCGTGCGAGCGTGCGTGAGCGTGCATGCGTGCGTGCGTGCGTGCGTGCGTTAAGGCACCCCGGACGAGGGTCAGCGGGAGACAGACGCTGGAGGCGGCGATCAGAGAAACAACAAAATCAACTCGTTTGATCTTCGTCTTGGTCGTCTCCAGTCAGTGTCTGACGATTGGTCCGAGTATGTTCGTCGCAGCAAGCGACAGTGTTTGACCGCCATCCCCGTCACGCAGAGCGTGAACGTGTTCCCACGTGCTTGCAGAAATCCCTGTTCTTCGTATTTTTACAAGTCTTCATTTTCTAATATTGGAATTTACTCATTTCAGCAATTTAACCTGCCCCAGCAGTTCACAATATATTGGCTAGTGCGTACGAACGCTGGAAAATAAAATCTGGCAATGTGTGAAATACGCACACACGCACACGCACACGCACACGCACACGCACACGCACACGCACACACAAACACATATATATGTGTGTGTGTGTGTGTGTGTGTGTGTGTGTGTGTGTGTGTGTGTGTGTGTGTGTGTGTGTGTGTGTGTGCGTGCGTGCGTGCGTGCGTGCGTGCGTGCGTGCGTGCGTGCGTGCGTGCGTGCGTGCGTGCGTGCGTGTATGGAAAATGGGGAAGTTTGGCTGGAAATCGTCAACATACAAAGCTGGGTTAGGTGCATGTGTTCAAGAAACACCAGCCACCCGTCCACCCGGCCACCCGGCCACCCGGCCACCCGGCCACCCGGCCACCCGGCCACCAACCCGCATTCGGGCCCCATAGACGTCCTACTCGACGTCTCGAGCGCCAACTGTAGACGCCTTCGTCTTTCTTCCTCAACGCCGCTAACTCTATACGCCGTGTGTGGTCTGAATGCAGCAATCAGCCCCGTTCTAGGACGGTGCACGTCCCCGCTGCACGCAGTCAGCATCAAGGTGTGCTCGTGCAGCGCGCAGCTTGGCTGTGAACACAGGCAGAATACCATCTTAATGTAGGTTCTTTGATGAGGTCCGACCCTGAGATGACAATTGCTAATCAAGTCAACGAAATATGTCTCGTCTTTGTTATCCACAAACACAAAGTCGAGGGTAGTAGCCTACACAAATCGAATCACCGACACGCCAGACCCGCGTTGTTCTGCTTCTATATCTGTAGGCAGTGGCATGTTTCGATGTCGGACATGTCTCGGCAGTGTTTCTAAAATCGGCCCAATTCTTGGCAGCAAATGTACGTCCATACACCAGAAACCATCCAAATTGCGCAGATTAATCACGTTTTACGGGGAAAGGTTTTTTTTAAATCTAAAGCAAAAACGTCCTGGGTGAGAGTGTTCGACAGTGAAAAGTCATGGCACCCAGCAGTTTCAGTGTTGGCGGCATATGTCACGTTTGGACTTCCTACAAACACGCTTAGATGTAAAACTATACTGGTATTAAATTATACATGTCACTGGACGACCCTACAGCGTCGTCGTTTAACTGGGTTGACAGGGCCTACATGTTACTGGACGACCCTACAGCGTCGTCGTTTAACTGGGTTGACAGGGCCTACATGTTACTGGACGACCCTACAGCGTCGTCGTTTAACTGGGTTGACAAGGCCTACATGTTACTGGACAACCCTACAGCGTCGTCGTCTAACTAGGTTGACAGGGCCTACATGTTACTGGACGACCCTACAGCGTCGTCGTTTAACTGGGTTGACAGGGCCTACATGTCACTGGACGACCCTACAGCGTCGTCGTTTAACTGGGTTGACAAGGCCTACATGTTACTGGACAACCCTACAGCGTCGTCGTTTAACTGGGTTGACAGGGCCTACATGTTACTGGACGACCCTACAGCGTCGTCGTTTAACTGGGTTGACAGGGCCTACATGTCACTGGACGACCCTACAGCGTCGTCGTTTAACTGGGTTGACAGGGCCTACATGTTACTGGACGTCGTCGTCGTCATTGTCTCTCCAGTTACATGTCACTGGACGACCCTACAGCGTCGTCGTCGTCATTGTCTCTCCAGTTACATGTTACTGGACGTCGTCGTCATTGTCTCTCCAGTTACATGTTACTGGATGTCGTCGTCATTGTCTCTCCAGAAAATACAACAAATCACATAAAACATTGCATTCTTTATTTAATTTGAGAACACGTCTTGGTTCAATCAGTCTGAGGCACACAGACATAACGTACACATCACAGTTTCCAAATCACCAAGCACGTACACATTGGCTCCGGATATGAGCAAGAATACAGCTCATCGGGCAGGTCGTAACAACCTACAGTGGCCCACGTATTGGCGACGAGACCAGAACCAGTTCGACATCGCCACATTTGGCGCTACAGGACAAGTCCGTGTTTGAAACATCCGATACAAAATGTCCGACTACCGATGTCTCGTATCGAAATTACGCAACCATACACGGTCCACCATTTATTCGTGCTCGGAATACAATACAAAGCACGTACACAGTGGAATGACGTCAACACAGACCGCTGGTAACCGACTGACCAATGCGATAGTACACGTCCCTTGAGCGGGGGGCAGTATCAGGACTGGGCATGACACGACCGTTGGTTTGAGCAGTCACATTGCAACGTTTCCTGCATATCTGCTATCACAGACCACGGTAAACACGCACTATAGAGGGACAGTGTGCGAGCAACAGCATCCTAAATAAACTACTCAGTGGACAACGCGCTGTCTGTGTTACGATATATATATATATATATATATATATATATATATATATATATATATATATATATATATATATATATATATATATATATATATATATATATATATATACATAACTGTTCCCGCAATATTACCATGCACTATAGAATATAACTCATCCAACAGTATAGCTATTTTACATTTTATTCTCTCACTCAGTCAATGTAACCAAACCGCATTATGTGGACTTGATGGACGAATCGGTCGATTTCCGCCCGTATCCTGCTCCTCATCGCGTCTACCAATATATCGCCATACACACCACACTGGCACAACGTGAACTAGAGAGCAATATGACGAAACAAAGACTCGCATACAACGAAGCAGCAAGTCGTGGGTAGAGTGTCCGTACAGGTACAACGACAGACAGTGTGACAACGTCAGCTGTACCTTCAACGATGTTCCTCGCACCTCTTCAACATGTCAAGACTATTTATAAATCCATCTAGATTTTTTTTTTTGAAATAAACCAAACACCAATCAAGGTTTTACTTTCCGTTTGGGAGTTTCTAGTTTTCCTTTAGGATTTCTAGTTTCCTCATCTGTTTTCACATTCTTAATACCACCCCATCCATACCTATAACTATGCATTAGGTGATTGTCTTGTACGTTTCACGTACTTCGCACGCGACCACTCAACTGGCTCGGATAGGGCGTGCACGGATGAACACAATTACATGCTACAATTTATTTAATACCGGGCGCGCGTATATACAATTTAATTTGAACACGTACACAATTTTTCAAACGTACAATTGATTACACGTTCGTACACAAGCTACATTGACAATTAGATACATAATACTTGTTTTCTTCTTTATATATTTTCTTCTACATCTCGGGAACCTACTCCAAGTGATTGTGCTGGCTGATATGACCTAGCAACGTCTCGTCTGTTGTGGTCAGTTGACCGCTGTTGACCGCTGGTTCTTGCTTCAACCTTCGCGAAAAATAATAACGCGTTTATGACGTCACCGTCTATGGATACACAATTAGGTGTCTTCAGTGACATCATTGGAAACAGCTTGTCTTAGTCAAGCGTCATTTCTTCATCCGGCAGTGAGCGTTCGCGGAAGATCCACGCTTGATATACTGGAACAATGATTTTTAAACGTTTACTCTCCAACATAATATGAAATAAAACAGATTGGCTAACGCTGTGTTAAAATAATGACCTTCACATGTATTGTAATTTCTGAGAAAATCGGGAAAATGTAATATTTGGCTCCCCAAATTTTTTTTAAGTATTGCCCTCGGTGTCTCATATAAAAATCTAGCATCCTGCAAAGTCCACTGGTAACTCTAACTAATTACTTCGTCCAGCTGCACCTATGTAGATCATAGATCATATGTGTATTATGTATTAAATATACATTGGTCATAAAGTAGACCAACTGAAAACTACTGAAATAACAACATTGCAAATAATAAAAATTAGAGTCTAAACAACCAAACTGTTTCGATCAAATGTTATGATAATCAAGCACAGCAAACAATACGGACTGCAACGCGATTTGCTGGGGATGGGAATTTTAACACATACAATTACCAGTCATAAACAAAACACAACATCGCGATTTTAGATCCGTGCCTTCAAGCAGCCATCGGTATAATTACTTTGGTGTCTCGGATTCTTGTCGCGGTACAATTACCGCTTATCGAGTATTAGTCGCTGTCTGATCTACACGTACGTGAATATTGCAGGTTACACTGTCGATTTATCATATCCCCTGCAAGCGAGAACATAATCTTACCCCAAAGCCAAAGGGGCCATGGCTCAATGCACTCACTAAATACGCCACTGCTGCCCACACTAATGTCCAGTCCACCACAGCGAATCATAGTGAAGGAAGAGATGCATCGCTTGAAGGCGTGGTATAGTTACCTGTCATTTCCGTGCGGTCAACGGCTACCGAGACAACTCGACGGCTTTCATCACGACCTGATGTATGTCAGTAGAAGGGAAATTCTGTTAAAACAAAAAGTGACCGTCAACCAGAGAAACATATTGAGATAATGACTACACTTTCTATAGCATCCGGCGTCAATCATGGAGCGTTGATAACAGAGAACAATACATTCATGCATCCCCGTCATCAACGGGGAAACCACTGACCCGGCGTCACCCGTCAGGGCGCCAATGATAAAACCAGTCGAAACGTACAAATGACGTCGTCAAATGCCGTCTTCATTTGTTACATTGCATGTCATCGACATTAACTAACAAGTGACGTCGTCAAACTACGTCTCAATGTGTCACATGTGCCATCGATTTTAATTAATCAGTGAAACGTACAAGTGAAATCAATGAGAAATCGATCGAAGATATTAAACAACCGTGTTCGCACAAATCGTAAGACGTTCAACTGTTCAGCGCGATACGGTTGTACGATTACCGCCGATCGAACACTGCGGCGGTTTTCCGTACAATTCAGATAATGATCGGGGGTGGCCATGAATGATAACGGCTTAGTGGAAAAACTCGATTTTGAAGGTTTGACTACCGAAATGATTTTCTGCGCAACTGTTTTCATAATGGATGCATGCAGACTCATAAAATCAGATCTTCGCAGACGCTGTTAGCAATTGTGTTTTTGGTAAATCCGGTTACAGAAATACAATCAGGAAAATCACCAGACCGTCTGCGACAGCTTGAGTCGTGATGTGATGGCAGTTCTCCCACGGGCTACATTCAACCCATTTACAGACAAAACGTGGGCAGAAATACCGAAGTGGGACAGAACACAGAATGTGTAAAGCGCCCAACTTCAAGACAACCATATACGGAGCCGAAACAGGACCACCGTGTCTATACGAGACAGCTGCAACGCTTATGCTGTTTGGTGTCGCGTCGAACATTCACAGATTACAGTTTGCGTGTTCCGCAATTCTGCGCAACACATGGCCTGAATTGTGTTAACACATGACCTGAATTGTGTTAATACATGGCCTGAATTGTGTTAACACATCGCCATGCACGTGTCAGCTGTGGATGCGCATATACTATTTCTAATCCAGTTACATCGTTAGTTAGTCTATAAGTCAGTCTCTAGCATCGCTAATTGATCTTAACGACACCTGCACACGCATACACACACAGTCAGACAAACGTACAGTATATTTCCTATAATAGCATATGGAAAATATTATATGTACAACTGAAGCCTCGACAGTCTCGACTGTCAGCAAAATATGAATATCATTCGTGTAAAAACACAACCCTTCCACGAGTCGTGGCGTCGCACGCCGCTCGCTTTATCCGGCCAATTTCATTTCAATCATGTCCGTGCGACCAAATTGGCCATCATTACGCGCGCTCGCCGAAACGCAATTGTAAGCCAAACTGCCTCACAGCGGGAAATTGAATTAGTTCAGCTCGCTTGACAATAAAGTGACAGCCAGGACGGCGGTGAAGGCCGCCTTCACTTACAGTGACGTGTACTGTTTTTACAAGATGAACATGAATGAACGAATCTTTGAATGAATCTTTATTTATTTCAACAACATACTTTCACTGTAATTTGCTGAAAAAAATGCAAGGAGTGTAATAATTACATCACTTGACGTACTGCAAAGAATACTACATAATAGTAAGGAATTATAGATACAATTGTATGCATGTGTCACACTATTTTCAAGTCAGAGTACATAAGCATATTTTCGCGTCTATTCATTACATGCTGAACTTGAATAATAATAATTATTATATTGTTAGCTCGACTTACATTCCAACCCATCAGAATTTGTACAGTCAATTTAACAAAAAACATTATTTGTTTACCATAAATAGCCAAGCATTGAATACATAACTATTTATACGTTAACTGTATAATTTTCATTATCATATTTTTATTATCATATTGTATGTAAAAGTGGAAAGTTTTATGAATTAAAAAAATATATTACACTGTATTATTACTACAAATGTTATTACTGAAAAGTGTACATAATAAAACCTACTTCCAACTATTGTTGCTCAATTTACAAATAATTAAATAAAACATATTGTTACGGTATTATGTTTGCATTTGTACTTGGCCGTCTCAACCGTGCACAGGTTACTGGAATCTCCTGAACATTATATTAATGTCACAACTTGTATGCATGTGTCTGGAATCTCCTGGACATGATATTAATGTCACATTTTTTTATTCCTTACACGTTCGAACTCTCGTTCAGAGATCAAAGAAAATAAAAACACGTCTTGCATGATAGATCAACTAACCGATTATTAACCCTTTGTTTCGACTGAATGTCATTGGATATAAGTTCGTTATGCCTACAAGAACCCATTTGAGACAAACTGCGCAGGAAAACGCGAGATCGCAAGACGGAAGACAACGGCTTGTTGGAACGTCGCACGCGAGCAATGAATGCGAATTAGCAGCGCCAACAACGGCAAAGTGCCGCGGTGGTGAGCAGACGACACTGGCAGATAGCGCCATCAGTAGTATCAACACGAGCGAGAACAAATCCAATTTGCCGCTCACCACTCGACGTGACCAATAAATAGACAATCAAATCTCTCCGTCGCTCCCGGCAGCGGGAAACGTTGGCCGAGCAGACGACATCGCTCCAGGGCCGCACACGCGTCGCCCGATAGCCCGTCAAATAGGCGACCATGGTTGGCTGAGCCGCCACGATACCAGGAAGGCGAACGTACGAGGGAAGTGGAGCACATTAGTGGCAGGGAATACGAAAACGGAAGCTACAGCTCCACCAAAACCATGCAACAGACGTGCCGTGTCATAAAAATCTAATTCAACACACAATCGCAAATTTTATTAGTATTATTTTCAGGAAATGGCTGATCAAAACCCAATTAGTTGTCGGTAACCGGCCACGTTGTTTCTACACACCGAGGCATTTCAGAACATTCGGTTCTACCCGTCAAGTAAAAAGGTCTTGTTAAAGTGCGCCGAAGGACAATACAATTTGAAACCCCAATCGGTGTACGCATGAGCATCCATATTACTCAAAACAACCGTTTCAACTCTTTCGTACTCTTTCCATGTGACTGTATTAAATATAATTAGCTTTGCTTAGATATTTTCCGGTTTGTGAAAGGCAACACTTTCAGATGCCATTTTTGAACGACGCATCGAATTGTAATGTTTCTCTGCGTTGTTGGCTTTATTTCGTCGATTGATAGACACATAACGTATAACCACGGGCAGGCGTAACGTTAATATTGAGTGGAATTTCAAATCAAATGAAATTTACGTATAGACCACATCTCTCTAAAATAGATTCGGGGCGTTTACAAAGATTAGAAATACATTACATAAGTGGATGCACGTACATATTACAATGATACACACACACACACACACACACACACACACACACACACACACACACCCACCCACCCACCCACCCACCCACCCACCCACCCACCCACCCACCCACCCACCCACCCACCCACCCACCCACCCACCCACCCACCCACCCACCCACCCACCCACCCACCCACCCACCCACCCACCCACCCACCCACCCACCCACCCACCCACCCACCCACCCACCCACCCACCCACCCACCCACCCACCCACACACACACACACACACACACACACACACACACACACACACACACACACACACACACACACACACACACACACACACACACACACACACCTGTATATATATATTAAATATTATATTATATATATATATATATATATATATATATATATAATATTTAATATTTTTATTTAAAATTTATTTTAATTATTATATATATATATACATTATATACACACACACATATATATATATATATATATATATATATATATACATACACACGTTACAATAGTAAACGTATGTCAGATATATATATATATATATATATATATATATATATATATATATATATATATATATATATATATATATATATATATATATATATATATATATATATATATATATATATATATATATATATATATATATAACTAAACTAACCAACTAAAATTAAGAGAACGGTTGATCAAAGAGAAGGATTTTCATTTCCCTCCAAAAACGCCCAGAATATCCTATTCTGTTCGCAGTGTAAGTGGAAGAGGGTTCCAAAGCACCTGCACCTATTATTTTATTGCATATACAAATAAAACATAAATTGGGTCAGATCATTTCTGCGCTCAAGATTTCCAGCGAGTCGAAACAGTGACCTTACCTATCGGTCTGAAATGATGACTGATCGACCACACAGGCATGTTCGTTATGTTAAATAAACCATTTCTAACGGCGGATTAACACGCACCGTCATATTCTGCTTGCCACGCCGCCAGTACACACAAAACATTTAGCATATTATGCTTAAACGGTGTTTGTAAAAGTTTGTTCATTTACAGAAAATAGGAAAACAAACACATCCTAGACACTTTTCACAAATTGCCAAGCGTTCACAACTAAGTGCTTACATTATTTTGGGATACAATTTTAGAAGTTGACGTCGTCTAATTTTGACTCTTACTAAATGTTTGTGCGTCATTATTGATAATAAAAAAAATTGCGGGTTATTTGTGTAAAGCTTTTTAAAGTAAATAACTCCAAATCAAAGCATTACACAATGAAACTAACAAGTATAGACCAAGTTTTTTTTTAAATAATCAGTACAACAAAGTATAGACTAAGTGTCTTAAATAATCAATACAAGGAGATAAAAATCGCTATGAGAATATCGGACACTAACTAGATTATTGAAATATGCTTTATTTCGTAAAATTAATTCAATAATGTTGAAAATAGTAAGTAAATATGACCCAAAAATGGGCCGAGATAGCAACAATGCCGCCAGATTAGTTGTGGCGTCACACTTCATCCCTCGTTCTGTGTCGACATACAAACTTACCACTGCAGTGATCAAAAATATTTATAAATTCGAAATAAAATTGTTGACGGATAAATCGCCTTTGATGTAAATGCGATGTACAATATTACCGCGTGAATTTCAAGAACGTACGAGTTTTACACAGCAGCCTTAATCGTTAGTGGACTTTTAAATATGATATCAAGGTCTATGTCAAAGAAGTCATCTTTGCTTCTCGGGAAAAAGCGTATTCAATAACGTCTGCGGACGACCAAAAAAAAAACTGGTGTAGCGCAAAATACAAGCTGCGTTCAGCGGCGCTGAAGTTGAACTGCACATTCTAACGCTAAGCTAATAGCAACGTTGACAAACATCTGAACCCTCCAAGTAATCTTTATAATATTGCTTTGGTTTCTGATGAAGATTTTGTATATTAAGTTTATTACAATAATACATACGTTTTGCGATGGGCTAAACTAATTGTGATTTGAGCTTTAAGTAAATCACTTCTCGCCCATATACATAAGTGCACTGTTGCAGTATGCAAATTCTCAAAGTGTCTGGAATATGAAATATGATGTTAAATTAACGGACAATAGGTATTTCGTGAATTTGCGAAAAAGTTGAGGGAAAAAACAGTTTCGTTGTTGTTTGGCCGCATTACAGGTGACGACGATGTAAATACATTTTACGCTACACCGGGTTTTACAACGACGTAGGAGACTTTGTAAAAAAAAGCTCGGGTGCCGGTCGGCGGGCCTTCTTTCATGGTAGGCCGTTAAAACGGACGCATCAATAACGGTTGTCAGATGCCGGCAGATAACAAAAGTAATCAAATTATATGGTTTATTTTGCAATTACAACTGCGATGCGGCGGAACACAAGCGGCCATTGTTAATGAACAGAGAGAGAGAGGAACGCTTTCGACGGTGACACATGAATACAAGTTATGGGGAATGTACGATTTTTATTGGTCAACTGATACGCAGCTATAGTTGGAGGTTTCGATTAATTAAAACGCCCACATTTGACCAATAAATCATACTATGAAATACGTTATAACCCAGGTAGTTCACCATAAAATGTGAAGATAGATTTATTGTCGGTCTTTATACGCAGCAATGCGGTGTATATATATATTAAAACAAGCATATTATAATTCATCGCTAAATCTTGTATTTTCGAAAATGTTAAGAGGTGAGACATTACGACAATAATGCGTTTCGATATTATTTTTAACCAACCTCAATGTTATAAATACTAACGAATTCCGTGTTACAATGTCCCGTAAACAGTCGTTCGGTTAACCAATGAATATAGTGGTGCATTGCCTTTAATGAGCGATAAGAACGTAATCGTTGAACGCGACAACGGAGTGCGGCCGTTGGACCGCGAAACCCAATCAAGCCGCCAGTCACGACTAGTGAATAAAATTCCGATTTAGTATTTCTGCTAACATCTTTCACCCCGATAGCATCGCTCTGGCATCGGGAGCGGGCTGGCTCCCCTCGACCCGCGCCCAGGGTCGAGTAGGGACAGCGGGCACGGGAAACTCGCCACAACTGTTTATCGTGCCCGCTATCAGCACCGGGAACCGCCGACGATCGCTCGGGCTACGTTGTCGCCTCGTCGCAGATGAAAGTGACACTAGCGAGGCAACGGTGATTATAAATGACACTCGGTCGTCGCTGATCATGATTACAATCAGGACTAATCAAGCGGCATCGGGGTGCGCATTCGAGGAGGCAAAGAAATAAAATGACAATTCAAAGCAATGTCGTCTCGGCAGACACTTAGATTGATGTTCACCTTTGCCTCCGCGCCAGATACCGTGTCAATATATCTGGTTCGTTAGCGACAACGTCTTGTCTTGTCTCCAGATATGAACACAATGCTGATAACGGTATGTGCAATATCATCAATTGACTGGGCGCGCCCGACCGCTGCGCCACCTACAATCTGCACTGGGTTTAACGCCAAGTCGGATTTTCCAGAGCCGACGTAACGCCATGAACTTGGCCGACCTGTGACGCCATCGTGATATTTTGCAATTGGCAAAACAATATGCACACCCAATAATATTGTTACATAAAACACGATTTGTGTAGTACGGAACACACGTACCAGTAACCCGGATAGTAATAAGGTTTCGTTCTGTAACACGGCCAGCTCTTTCTGCCTTTTGGCACTCGTCTATGTAACTCATCTGTGTAAACACTTAGTCAAGTTGCATATCCTGTTCAGGACGTCGCTGCCCAAATCACTGTGTGAAACCGGTGTCTTTCCCCAGCTATCCTACCAGCGGCTGTCGCCACTCCGAAGACATCTGTCATGTCCTTCTCCCATCTTTGTCGTGGCTTACCTCGGATTCTTTCCTTGCCACTATTCCACCCAGTATTGACTTTCCCAATCCACTGTGCCTCTTAATGTGATCACCATAGTTCAGTTTTTGTCCCTTGACAAAAAATACGCAACCAATTTTGCCGAACCTATAGGAAGTTCGCTGAATACTGATACGTTGGTGTGGTGCGCCATTCTAGGTATGCGTAGCATCTTGCATTTCATCTCAAACGCACTCGTTTCTCTCTTTTTATATTACACAACATTATTATTTTTTCTGCAATAATTTGTCAGACTTTATATACATGTTTGGTCTTATGGTGACATACTGTAGAATAAAGACCAGCTACAGACGTCACTGGAGCATTCTCTACAACGACAACAGAGATCTCTATCTGAGCCCAGATCACCACTTGGGATGACAAACACTGTCCTTGCTACACAATGACCACAGAGCAGTCACCAGAAGCCCACTGGCCACTTGACCACATAACAGCTCAGTTGACCAAAACACAATTGTCCATCACAATAACTGCATCATTACTGACCATTCACTCCTGGACAACTAATCCGATCATGTCTAATGACGTCAGACTGGAGTGGTCACTCAGAGAACCTTATGAATCATTAGATCGACGTCCATCTATGTTCATCGAGCCAGGAGCTAGCATACCTGGCCTGCAATTGTTGACAATAAATTATCCATATTTCTGTCTCTATCTATGTAATAGTCATGGCATGATACAGTAACATATATATATCTTTGTTGTATTAATTCCTAACTAATATACAGACACACCCTTTAAAGTAAAGTTATTGTAACGCACCCTGTTCCCCCATTCTAAACTTATGTTACAAACTTACATTTCATTTTTTTTGTACACAGAGTTATGTCACTTTTCTGTTTGTACTCATAACAAGATTTTATATTATCGTCATTTTCCTTTATAACTATACAAGTCTCACAAAGCATTTCTGTCTCATGTCAAATACACAAGTTCTCCTTGGACAAATGACTCTACAACTGGTCTACAACACTCGAGTGATTCGACACATGTAAAACGTGTTAAAACGCCTTTCAAATCTGCAGTGACAGATGCTAACTGCCTGTCTTTGTCTAGCTAAAGTGAGTGTGCTCTCCCTGCATACTGCTGTTCCAAAGCCATCAATGGGGAGGCAGAAAAAGCTGACAAAGAGGCAGCAACCAGAGAGAAGAATACAACAAAGTGGTGGTCGAGCAAAAAATTGTCAACTAAAAGCATTCGGAAATTAGTGAAAGAACAGCGGTGAATGAATGCACATGTAGATGATTTCAAGTTCATATGGCCTGAATGAAGAGTCAGGTGCTTGGATGAACATTGACCCAAGAACATTTACACAATGCGCTGTGACACAGGATGTGGGGGAGGACGCATTATACACCTACAGAGAGGCTTCTTGAAATGGCAAATATATTAAAGAAAATTATCTGAGTATTTATTTGCATCACATTCACTTTTCTTATAAACACAACTATGGAAACATACACTCACATAATATTCATAAAGTATAATATTATGATGTATTCATGTAAAAATATTATAATATTATGATGTATTCATATAAAAATACACATAATATTACATTTATGACCATCATATATTATTCTGCATACAAACTTATGGATTTACGTTCGTGCATGTGTGTGAATTATATGCATGGGGAAATATAATTTCTTCAAACGACCATACATACAGGCTAAAAATGTAAGGTTTTATAAGAAAACGTGTTAAAATTTCACAGCAATCCATTGAGAGGAAGTGACCACCCACATAAGACAAAGTATACCATTAAACATTATTACATACATATTTATCTTCAACATTTCAATACATATACATATTGCAATATCTCAGTTACTACTAAATCGATTCTCATGAAATTATCACTGACCTATTCATCAGACAAGGTTTACTCCCTGACAAAGCTGCACCAACTGGTTAAGGCCAGATATCCTAAGGATTAAGAATCCTAACCTGTTGAATGAAGTTTTAACACATGGATGGTTGTGTGAAGAAAATATTTTTAATACTCTAATATACTGGTATATATACCTAAACATAATAATATTAAATGTAATGATACTGAATTTAGTCAGATGTATATCACTGAGGGGGTGTGGCAGGGGTCACGACCTCCCCTCTTCCACCTCCATGCGGATTACACATAGATGAAAATGTTGGACTCACGATAATATAATAATATATAAAATACTTCTATTCCGCTAAAATCCTCAGGAGACCCAAGCTCAGCTGTGCACCAAAACAAAAGGGGTTAAGCAGTTCATAATTGATAAGCAGTTCCAGTTGTAAACAGTCGGATTGGTCTGCTGGGGAGCTATGGAGGATAAGCAAGTTTAAACAGGTGGGTTTTTAGTTTACAACAAAATATGTCATATTTCCTACAGGCTTAACACTAACAGGGAGTGAGTTCCACAGAGTTGGTGCAACAACTAAAAAGGCTCTAGTTCAGACATTTGTCTTAACACTGGGAACAAAAAGTAAATTAGATGATCAAAGCAGTCTGGGCTGTCTTGCAGGAGTGAGCAGTGAATGTAAATATGCTGGTTGCTTGGATGAAAATGTTTGATAGGTAACTGCACAGATCTTAAAAATAATGTGATATCGGACATGGAGCCAATACAATGATATAAGAAGTGATACTGAGTGAGAGAAACAAGGAGACTGGGTAACTACCTTTGCCAAACAATTTTGCACACATTGAAGTTTCAAGATGTCATTGAGAGCAATATTATGATAAAGGGAATTGCAATAGTCAAGTCTACTGCTAACAAGAGCAGTTGCAACAGTTTTTGTTTTGGGGGCCAACCTCCCATCTCCCATCTGTTTTGGGAGCTAATTTCCCATCTCCCACCTGTTTGGGGGGGGCAACCTCTCATCTGTTTTGGGAACCAACCTCCCATCTCCCACGTGTTTTGGGGGTGGTAGTCCATACCCCACCAATACCACCGCCAACCTATTTTTAGGACCAACCTCCCCCTCCCACCTTCCCCCATCATTACTCCTATAAGATCGATTGTTGCATTTGATTTGTTTTCACAATAAACACCAACCTGGACAAGTTTCATATTGGTGAGAAAGTCTCCTCGGATCAAGTCGTCCCTTAGCAAGCTGCAACAAATGATATACAAGTCTGCATAACTGTCGGCGCAAGTAACAGTTGCTGAAATATGTCGTTGGCTTTACCAGACGCATACGGCTGCCTGTGGAGTTAGTGGGTCTTAAGTGCTGCCATCTAGTGTATAGTAATAATTTAATAATATTGGGCACACGTGTGGTTGCCATTCCCCTGTTAGTTTGGAGTCCAAACTAATATATGCATTGGCTCCATTTGTTATCTATGTACTTGGACTAAACGTCTTCCACAATAAAAAGTATCTTAATAATTAAAAAAGACCCTAGGTAAGCAATAATTGTATTTTGCATAAAAAGCTGTATTTTAAAGAAAACTGAGCAAGATGGAGAGATGGAGGGACGTAAGTACTGGACAGCCGGACAGATGGAGGGACGGATGGCCAGACAGATGGACAGCCGGACGGCCCCATGAAATAGAGATGCTTTGTGTTCAACAAGGTTTTCGTAGAAAACCACTGTTGTGACATTTTTAATCGGAGTTGCAAAATGGTTATAGTTTAGTAACTCTTATATGTGCATAGGCACAAAACTTATATGTGCATAGGCACAAAACTTATATGTGCATAGGCACAAAACTATGACTTTTGTTTCCCTTTAAGCACCAAGACTTAACAAGACATAAACTCACAGTAACATGGCACAGCAGACATCTATGAGGAAGTCAAATCTGTTCTCATCAGAGAGCAGCGAATCCCAAAGTCTTATCACGTCTGCAACAGACATCATTTCTAAATAATAGTTTCAACATCCACAAAACACAAACGAGACTCATGCTGGCTAAAGTGCATAATGAGATTCTGTGGTTCATGATATTGAATTGCAGTAATCTTATATTATCAAATAAACAGGATATTTTTTGCAGCAAGTGTTTAGTGAATATTGGATTGAATCCCAAGTTACGTTCACACAAAAACATTTGTTGGCAGTTGGCACGTAATCAGATGTTCTAGAAACTGAAACACACAAAGTACCGGTAGATGTGCCAAAACTTCGTGAAAAAACAATTAAATACCTTAGTTTGTGGATTTGTTGACTTTGAGGTGTGCTTAAGTAAATAGTCCATATTTTTTACCAAATTAACAAGCATTTGACTTGTGTTCATTACATGTTTATATGCCGATATGCAAAAGAGTAAACGAGTCATAAATGTGGTTGTAGAAGGAATTGGCAAAAGTCACATCAATGCATATCTTCAACCTGCTCTCCCAGAAATCAGAAATTTTTGGGTTGAATGTGAGTTCCTGTGAGAAAGGGCAGCGGGTTAATTCTATGGGAACATATCTGGGGGAACTCCTGGGAGAGCAGGAAGCATACTTGTGAGGGAACACACCTGGGACGGGGAACTCCTGGGCAAGGAGGAAACACACCTGGGAGGAACACACCTAGGAGGGGGAACTCCTGGGTGAGCAGGAAACACACCTGGGATGGGGAACCCCTGGGTGAGTAGGACACACCTGGGAGGAGGAACACACCTGGGAGGGGAACACTCCAGGGAGGGGGAACTCCTGGGAGAGCATGGAACACACCTGGGAGGGGGAACTCTTGGGAGAACAGGGAACACACCTGGGAGGGGGAACTCCTGGGAAAGCAGCAGCATGATCCAGCGGAAGCCGTAGTACTGGGGCTTCAGGTCTTGCTGATGCAACTTGAGCCAGAGAGCTGTGTCCTTCTCCTTCAGCAAGCTCATCAGACGGTCCATCAGCATCCCTACAACCAATGCAGGCTCATCAGACGGTCTATCAGCATCCCTACAACCAACTCAGGCTCATCAGATGGTCCATCAGCATCCTTACAACCAACTCAGGCTCATCAGACGGTCCATCAGCATCCCTACAACCAACTCAGGCTCATCAGACAGTCCATCAGCATCCCTACAACCAACTCAGGCTCATCAGATGGTCCATCAGCATCCTTACAACCAACTCAGGCTCATCAGACGGTCCATCAGCATCCCTACAACCAACTCAGGCTCATCAGACAGTCCATCAGCATCCCTACAACCAACTCAGGCTCATCAGATGGTCCATCAGCATCCTTACAACCAACTCAGGCTCATCAGACGGTCCATCAGCATCCCTACAACCAACTCAGGCTCATCAGATGACCCATCAGCAACCCTACAACCAACTCAGGCCCATCAGACGGTCCATCAGCATCCCTACAACCAACTCAGGCTCATCAGATGACCCATCAGCAACCCTACAACCAACTCAGGCCCATCAGACGGTCCATCAGCATCCCTACAACCAACTCAGTCTCATAATACGGTCCATCTGCATCCATACAACCAACTCAGGCTCATCAGACGGTCCATCAGCAACCCTACAACCAACTCAGGCCCATCAGATGGTCCATCAGCATCCCTACAACCAACTCAGACTCATCATACGGTCCATCTGCATCCATACAACCAACTCAGGCTCATCAGACGGCCCATCAGCATCCCTACAACCAACTCAGGCTCATCAGACAGTCCATCAGCATCCATACAACCTACTCAGGCTCATCAGATGGTCCATCAGCATCCCTACAACCAATTCAAGCTCATCAGACAGTCCATCAGCATCCCTACAACCAACTCAAGCTCATCAGATGGTCCATCAGCATCCCTAAAACCAACTCAAGTTCATCAGATGGTCCATCAGCATCCCTACAACCAACTCAGGCCCATCAGACGGTCCATCAGCATCCCTACAACCAACTCAAGCTCATCAGATGGTCCATCAGCATCCCTACAACCAACTCAAGCTCATCAGGTGGTCCATCAGCATCCCTACAACCAACTCAAGCTCATCAGATGGTCCATCAGCATCCCTACAACCAACTCAGGCCCATCAGACGGTCCATCAGCATCCCTACAACCAACTCAAGCTCATCAGACGGTCCATCAGCATCCCTACAACCAACTCAAGCTCATCAGATGGTCCATCAGCATCCCTACAACCAACTCAAGCTCATCAGACGGTCCATCAGCATCCCTACAACCAACTCAGGCTCATCAGACGGTCCATCACCATTCCTACAACTAACTCAAGCTCATCAGACGGTCCATCATATACATAATATACATCAATGATCTAGCAACAGCAAGCACCAATTTCTGTCCAATCATGTGTGCAGATGATACCACCCTGCTGAGCACACTAAATACATTTACAAATGATCAAACGAATGAATTGGCTACATCCAACAACATCAATTCAGAATTGATTAGAATAACAGACTGGTTAGCAGTAAATAAACTGTCCCTGAATGCTGCAAAAACAAAAATGATGATTTTTCACCATAAACAGAGAAAATTAAAGAACCACGAAGTACCTAACATTAAAATAAATAATACACCGGTTGAACGGGTGACACAATTTAAATTTCTTGGAGTCATAATAGACTCCAACTTAACATGGTCTCCTCATCAAAACTTCATCGCCAACAAACTATCAAGGATATGTGGAATTATCTCCAGATTAAAACACTACATACCAATACACATCCTAAAGATAATATATTCTTCGCTATTTATGTCACACCTGCGCTATGGTATATTAGCATGGGGCGGACAAATAAACAAACGAATAAACAAACTACAAAAGCAAGCAATTAGATCTATATCAAACAGTAAATATAATTCACACAGTACACCTTTATTCAAAGAACTAGAACTGTTAAAAGCAGACGACCTCTTTAAGCTGTCATGCATGACAGTTTTCTACAGATACAAAAATGGAACCATTCCAGAATATGTTGAAGACATGTTCACTGGTAATGAAAATGTATCATCTAGACCAAAAAGACAAAGAAAGGCACCACAACGCTTTACCAATATAATAAATAATTTTCCCCAAAACTATGATTTTAACATCCAGATTAAACAAACTAATACAATATACTGCCGCCTTTGTATCAGACATACAATACCAAAATTACTTCAAGAAAACTTTCTTCCACAAATTGCCATGGAGAAAATTAACACCCATTCGTATCAAGGCTTTGTGAAAATATATCATAAGTAAATATGACTTGGAATGTAATGTTAATAACTGCTACATCTGCAAAAAGAATATGCCAGCTGAAGCCTAGAAATGTATGGTATGCCTACGTCATCATTATCATGTTATCATGATAAACTGCATTACTTAATAATTCATAGCTCTGTAATATAATATTATACTGAATATTCATTCAGTAATATTATCACTGTAATTTTTCTATTATTATCAAAACAGCTGGTTTTTGAGTTCCTCACAATATAATTTGTAACTAATAAATTTGGAACTAATGTATTATTTTTAGTGTCAAGATTTTAATTGTATTTTTACAAGAATAATGTATTTATCCTTTCTGTATTATTTAACTTCTCTGTAATTATTATAGGATAATATTGATAATTATATTCAATTCACATTTTATTCACATTTATACATACGAAAAAAAAATAGTATTCACATTATTTGCACTATATGTATTTTTGCTAGTATTATTATTATTATTTGTTAGTATTATTAGCACTGTTATATTTGTAGGCAAAGTTAGCAACTCCACATCTATTTGTATATGTACTCTAGTCAAACAGCAGTAATAATGATTACTGCACCATACGTAGTCATAGGGAGGCTTGTACGATAGCGATCTCTCAGGTTTTAGTGCAAGCCTCCCTAGATCATCAAAACTACGTAAAATATGTACAAACTGTTATTTGACTCTGTATGTATGATCTAAACAAATAAACTTCACTTCACTTCACATCAGCATCCCTACAACCAACTCAAGCTCATCAGATGGTCCATCTGCATCCATACAACCAACTCAGGCTCATCAGACGGTCCATCAGCATCCTTACAACCAACTCAGCCTCATCAGATGGCCCATCAGCATCACTACAACCAACTCAGGCTCATCAGACAGTCCATCTGCATCCATACAACCAACTCAGGCTCATCAGACGGTCCATCAGCATCCTTACAACCAACTCAGCCTCACCAGACGGCCCATCAGCATCACTACAACCAACTCAGGCTCATCATACAGTCCATCTGCATCCATACAACCAACTCAGCCTCATCAGACGGTCCATCAGCATCCCTACAACCAACTCAGGCTCATCAGACGGTCCATCAGCATCCCTACAACCAATTCAGGCTCATCAGACGGCCCATCAGCATCCCTACAACCAACTCAAGCTCATCAGACGGTCCATCAGCATCCCTACAACCAATTCAGGCTCATCAGACGGCCCATCAGCATCCCTACAACCAACTCAGCCTCATCAGATGGTCCATCAGCATCCCTACAACCAACTCAGGCTCATCATACAGTCCATCTGCATCCATACAACCAACTCAAGCTCACCAGACGGTCCATCAGCATCCCTACAACCAACTCAGGCTCATCAGACAGTCCATCTGCATCCATACAACCAACTCAGGCTCATCAGATGGTCCATCAGCATCCCTACAACCAACACAGGCCCATCAGACGGTCCATCAGCATCCCTACAATAAACTCAGCCTCATCAGATGGTCCATCTGCATCCATACAACCAACTCAGGCTCATCAGATGGTCCATCAGCATCCCGACAACCAAGTCAGGCTCATCAGACGGTCCATGCACTGATGCACCATGCACTGATGCAGCATGCAGTGATGCACACTGCTTTTCTTATGTATGGTTTTCTATATCTGAGATAACTAGTGATGCAAAATGTATATAACAATATTTTATAATTAATGTCCAATGATTCCTTTCATTAGCCAATTAAAGTATCTCTGGGCTTTAGTCCAGTGACAAACACTGGACAAGACATTATTAAAACATACAACTTGGGTTGTAAATTGAGGCAGAACTTTAATTATTGTAGTGATATGATTAACATTGTTGATTACATCATCTATCAAGAAAGAATTCATTGGGAAATGTTGCAGGGAATGGTTGAGGGAATGGTGGAAGGAATGGCTGAAGGAATGGTTGCGGGAATAGTGGAGGGAATGGTTGAGGGTGAAACAGGCAGGGGAAGACCAAGAGCCACATGGACAGACAACTACAAGGCATGGATGGGGAACATGAAATATGAAGATCTGGTGAGAACGACACAACGCAGGCAGGAGTTGTGATCTAAGACAGTCGCGACCTTCCGAGAAGAGATGGCACCACATGATGATGATTACCTATGCCGCAGTGACTGTCATCAAGTTGCTTGATGAAGTTGTCTCTGATCTCGCCCATCATTTGAGTGAAACACCAGAACGTATCAGCCTCCGCATATTCTGTCGCAAACATCCACAATTACTGTGTGTGTGTGTGTGTGTGTGTGCGTGCGTGCGTGCGTGCGTGCGTGCGTGCGTGCGTTTTCATGTGTGGGGACAGTTTCGCTTGTGCCGCCTTCAAGATGTTCTGGCTTATGGTGGGCCAATAATTTCCTTGAAAGCAGAAAAGACTAAATTAGGGGCGTTACCCACCTCAGCCATACATTTATAAAAAAAACCTGAATATTCGTTCTGCAACAAATTGAATATTTGTTAAATTACTTCAACAGAACAACTTCAATTAAATGAACGGTAAATCCAGGTAATTTATAGCAAGTTGTTCGGGGCACAATGCTGATATAGAAATATGTACACCTGCCAAGTTGTAGTCATCAAAAATTACATGATACAACAAAGAGTTGCCTAATCTCACACATTTGGCTTCCATCTCACTTTCACACACCTATCTGTAAATATCATACATATCGGACTTTTCAATGAATAATTATACATCAATACAAACAAGCTTTTTTCCATGCAAGTGTTGATATATATTATTTCCATGCAAGTGTTGATATATATATTATTTCCATGCATGTGTTTATATATATATATATATATATATATATATATATATATATATATATATATATATATAAATATATTATTTCCGTGCACGTGTTGATAGCGCAGAGTATCCAAGGTGTTGCCAGTGTTATTTTATCATGTGGAGCATAAAGGCCACTTATGGATTCATGCATGATTATCAATAGACAGCATCAGTGACAGTCCCATGTCTCCGACTCAATGTAGTATCAAACTTAGAACATGCTCCTTCTGAACATTTAAGCCAAACATGTGCAGTGTGGGTTAAAATGCTAGATGTCTACCATGCTATTTTTCATTATGAAATTACTAAAGGCAGTGTGGCTATTCCTCGTCCATCCAAAGTGATGACCAGTTAAGACTGATTATGGTTCCAAACGTGTGTTCACAGTTGCTTGAAACAAAACCTCCCGAGTTCATGTTTATGTACAATTTTTATAGGTTCCAAGGAGAATAATGCGTATTTCACATTAGGTCTTTACGAGAGATCAATATGCTGTTACTTTAACTGCTTAAGAAAACAGTGACACGTTTCGCCTCATATTCAAATAAACCACTATGGCATAAATTTAATGCCCGATTTGCAGTTTTGATCTGCCCATGATCTGATGCATATTTCTCGACACAACTTGGCAGCTCTGACGAGATAGTTAATGAGAAAGATGTCTTGGTGGGTTTCAGAAATGGGTCTACATTCAATGGCAAACGCAATGTGTAAAATATTTGCATTAAACATCATCTCACACAAACCTTGACACTGTGCACTGCTATCACAGGCGAATGTGTAATATATTGGCCCTATGATCTCGTTCATACCCTGCAAATGCAAATCACATGTATTGTGTAGCCAGAATGGTCAGAGCAAACAATCAGCCTATGGAATTGTTCATTAAAAGGCTTCTTTACTTTTGTTTTTACAACAAGAAAAGTTTATCCATAGCAAAAAACCAGATGGAAAGTGGACAAGGAAGACAGAAGACACTTGCTTATCGAGAGCCCAAAAATGTTTCACCTTTTTTGTAACTTGCCCTTCCGACTTCTGAGATTTCTGTCAATTTAGTTTTACCAATCAAATACAAAAATATTTATTTCCAACGTCATGTGAAAACAGCAGTAAAATAGTATAACATAATAATGTGTATTAAATAAAAATGGTCACACAATTATACATTTATATACAGTGATGATGAGTTGGAAAACAGGGAGAGTTGAAGTTTAAACTTATGCTTACCTCCCCCCCACGGTGCGTTCCATTACTAAATACTTTTAAGTTAAAATACAAGTACTTTTAAGTTAAAGATACTTGTTGCTAGTGGTTTGTTAATTGTATTACAAGATAATGATATTAATAAATAATATACAACATCAAACAAGATAATGATAATAAAATTTAAAAATACTACTGTAACATACACAACACTTCATGCCTGCTTTATTGCTGTATATCTCTCAATAATAGATGAATTGTACCTACTTTGAACATAGAATTATTAAAAAAAATTCTTAGGCATGCAAATAAACTATTCCACAGTTTGACTCCAACTGTAGTCATACATATAGCCTTCAGTGTGGATTGAACATACATTTGTTTAAATTTATCTCTCTGTCTTGTAAACATGACAACATTGGTCTCTCGAAAAAGTTTCAGAATGTTTTTCGGAAGTAATTTGTACTTCACCTTGTACATTGTGATAGCCATCTTATACTCAATGTAATAAAAAACTTCATAACATTAAGGTTAATAAACAAGTTGTTGGTATAGTCTTGAGCTTTTGTTCCGTTGTACATGTTGTTAATATTCTCCGGCTGCATAATCAAGTCCCAGTTACAGTTGGCCAGTGCCGAACTAAATGACTCTATGCAATGCTCCCTTCTATATCTTATATATTTGAAACGTTTTCCTTTTGACCTATCAATATTGTATCTACTCAAAGCGAAAACTGGCAGATGGTAACTAACTTCAGTAATTAACTTGTTAGTGAAGATGTTGTCAATCAGAGTTGCACTGAATTTGGAAATTCTACTTGGTTTGGTTATCAAAGGATAAAGACCATAACTGTTCATGACTTATAGAAAACTTTTGGTTCCATTATGAGTTTCATGTTTTAGAAGATCAAGATTATAATCACCACATCAGTACATTGTCACCACACCAGTACATTGTCACCACACCAGTACAATGTCACCACACCAGTACATTGTCACCACACCAGTACTTAGTTACCACAACAGTATCTTGTCACCACACCAGTACATTGTCACCACACCAGTACATTGTCACCACACCAGTACATTACCTTGTTGGTGTTTCTTGTTTTTTCAAATATTGATTGTAAAGATTCATTAAATGTATCCACATTTGATCCAGGTGTTCTATATATATATATACATCCAATGATAATATTTGTTCTATTTCATTGTAGTTCTACTGTAACACATTCCATGATGTTGTCCACTGCCAAGGACATACTACTGATTTCCTTAAAGTCAATCGATTCTCTAACGTAAATTGCAACGCCACCTCCTCTTTTGTTTTTGCGGCAGACTTGTATGTAATACAAAGTACTTTTGTTTTTGCGGCAGACTTGTATGTAATAAAGTACTTTTCATTCCCTTCGTGACTCCACAATTCACTAATGATGACTACATCAAAGGGGTATACAGTACATACAGAAACTCGTTAATATTCTTAAAGTTAGCATTTAAACTTTGTGCATTAAAATTGTATTCTTATTGATAATACGTTGATGCACTTTGTTTTGTGTTCAAATTTGGCTTCAGTATAATAGGAACAATCTATTTTTATATCCTTGTAGACATTATTGTCTGGGACGACATAGTCAACATCTTTTCTGTGCAAATAGTCAACGTATTCAAAACTTTTAAAATCGAACCCAGCTTTTTTTTCATAAATTTTAACCAATGATTCGCTTATATCAATTTATGCTAGCATTTACACAATCAATACATCATTTACAGAATCAATACATCATTTACACAATCAATACATCATTTGTTCCACTGATTTATTTTCCTCTACAAAAATTAATACTTTCTTATAACCAATCTACGCTGTTCTTTTGTTAGTGCTACTTCATGTCTTCTGGTTCTTGTATCCAATCTATGCCATTCTTTTGTTAGTGCTACTTCGTGTCTTCTGGTTGTTGTATCCAATCTATGCCATTCTTTTGTTAGTGCTACTTCGTGTCTTCTGGTTCTTGTATCCAATCTATGCCATTCTTTTGTTAGTGCTACTTCGTGTCTTCTGGTTCTTGTATCCAATCTATGCCATTCTTTTGTTAGTGCTACTTCGTGTCTTCTGGTTCTTGTATCCAATCTATGCCATTCTTTTGTTAGTGCTACTTCGTGTCTTCTGGTTCTTGTATCCAATCTATGCCATTCTTTTGTTAGTGCTACTTCGTGTCTTCTGGTTCTTGTATCCAATCTATGCCATTCTTTTGTTAGTGCTACTTCGTGTCTTCTGGTTCTTGTATCCAATCTATGCCATTCTTTTGTTAGTGCTACTTCGTGTCTTCTGGTTCTTGTATCCAATCTATGCCATTCTTTTGTTAGTGCTACTTCGTGTCTTCTGGTTCTTGTATCCAATCTATGCCATTCTTTTGTTAGTGCTACTTCGTGTCTTCTGGTTCTTGTATCCAATCTATGCCATTCTTTTGTTAGTGCTACTTCGTGTCTTCTGGTTCTTGTATCCAATCTATGCCATTCTTTTGTTAGTGCTACTTCGTGTCTTCTGGTTCTTGTATCCAATCTATGCCATTCTTTTGTTAGTGCTACTTCGTGTCTTCTGGTTCTTGTATCCAATCTATGCCGTTCTTTTGCTAGTGCTACTTCATGTCTTCTGGTTCTTGTATCCAATCTATGCCGTTCTTTTGCTAGTGCTACTTCATGTCTTCTGGTTCTTGTATCCAATCAATGCCATTCTTTTGTTAACGCTAATTCATGTCTTCTGGTTCTTGTATCCAATCAATGCCATTCTTTTGCTAACGCTAATTCATGTCTTCTGGTTCTTGTATCCAATCTATGCCGTTCTTTTGTTAACGCTACTTCATGTCTTCTGGTTCTTGTATCCAATCTATGCCGTTCTTTTGTTAGTGCTACTTCGTGTCTTCTGGTTCTTGTATCCAATCTATGCCATTCTTTTGTTAGTGCTACTTCGTGTCTTCTGGTTCTTGTATCCAATCTATGCCATTCTTTTGTTAGTGCTACTTCGTGTCTTCTGGTTCTTGTATCCAATCTATGCCATTCTTTTGTTAGTGCTACTTCATGTCTTCTGGTTCTTGTATCCAATCTATGCCGTTCTTTTGCTAGTGCTACTTCATGTCTTCTGGTTCTTGTATCCAATCTATGCCGTTCTTTTGCTAGTGCTACTTCATGTCTTCTGGTTCTTGTATCCAATCAATGCCATTCTTTTGTTAACGCTAATTCATGTCTTCTGGTTCTTGTATCCAATCAATGCCATTCTTTTGCTAACGCTAATTCATGTCTTCTGGTTCTTGTATCCAATCTATGCCATTCTTTTGTTAACGCTACTTCATGTCTTCTGGTTCTTGTATCCAATCTATGCCGTTCTTTTGCTAGTGCTACTTCATGTCTTCTGGTTCTTGTATCCAATCTATGCCGTTCTTTTGTTAGTGCTACTTCATGTCTTCTGGTTCTTGTATCCAATCAATGCCATTCTTTTGTTAACGCTAATTCATGTCTTCTGGTTCTTTTATCCAATCTATGCAGTTCTTTTGTTAATGCTAATTCATGTCTTCTGGTTCTTGTATCCAATCTATGCCATTCTTTTGTTAACGCTACTTCATGTCTTCTGGTTCTTGTATCCAATCTACGCAGTTCTTTTGTTAATGCTAATTCATGTCTTCTGGTTCTTTTGCTAGTGCTACTTCATGTCTTCTGGTTCTTGTATCCAATCTATGCCGTTCTTTTGTTAACGCTAATTCATGTCTTCTGGTTCTTGTATCCAATCTATGCAGTTCTTTTGTTAATGCTAATTCATGTCTTCTGGTTCTTGTATCCAATCTATGCCATTCTTTTGTTAACGCTACTTCATGTCTTCTGGTTCTTGTATCCAATCTACGCAGTTCTTTTGTTAATGCTAATTCATGTCTTCTGGTTCTTTTGCTAGTGCTACTTCATGTCTTCTGGTTCTTGTATCCAATCTATGCCGTTCTTTTGTTAACGCTAATTCATGTCTTCTGGTTCTTGTATCCAATCAATGCCATTCTTTTGTTAACGCTACTTCATGTCTTCTGGTTCTTGTATCCAATCTACGCAGTTCTTTTGTTAGTGCTACTTCATGTCTTCAGGTTCTTGTATCCAATCTACACCATCTTTTTATTAATGCTACTTCATGTCTTCTGGTTCTTGTATCCAATCCACGCAGTTCTTTTGTTAGTGCTACTTCGTGTCTTCAGGTTCTTGTATCCAATCTACACCATCTTTTTATTAATGCTACTTCATGTCTTCTGGTTCTTGTATCCAATCCACGCAGTTCTTTTGTTAGTGCTACTTCGTGTCTTCAGGTTCTTGTATCCAATCTATGCCATCTTTTTATTAATGCTACTTCATGTCTTCTGGTTCTTGTATCCAATCCACGCAGTTCTTTTGTTAGTGCTACTTCGTGTCTTCAGGTTCTTGTATCCAATCTATGCCATCTTTTTATTAATGCTACTTCATGTCTTCTGGTTCTTGTATCCAATCCACGCAGTTCTTTTGTTAGTGCTACTTCATGTCTTCAGGTTCTTGTATCCAATCTACGCCATCTTTTTATTAATGCTACTTCATGTCTTCTGGTTCTTGTATCCAATCCACGCAGTTCTTTTGTTAGTGCTACTTCATGTCTTCAGGTTCTTGTATCCAATCTACACCATCTTTTTTATTAATGCTACTTCATGTCTTCTGGTTCTTGTATCCAATCCACGCAGTTCTTTTGTTAGTGCTACTTCATGTCTTCAGGTTCTTGTATCCAATCTACACCATCTTTTTATTAATGCTACTTCGTGTCTTCTAGGTCTTCCACATTCCCTTCAGTATAAAACAATACCTCTATCAACATTTTCATTATCCATTAAAAAAACTATATTTGATTTTCCACCAACACACAGAGACTTTGACAAACAAATGTTTGTGAACAACTAAGAGAAAGTGTCTGGTATAAGCGACTAAACATATCAGTTGGACACAGCCAGCCCTGTCCCTGACCTGTACGTATCCCTGGCCTGGGTTGAGCTTGGAAAAGAGGAAGAGCATCCTCTCTACCACCTCCCAGTGGGCTTCCTCCCCTTCTTCCAGAACTGCATACTCGTCACATGACTTGTTTGATCTCTTGTACTAGACACACAGAAAGACAATAAGACAATATTCCTGACACTATATCACTATGTCCCATCAATACAATTTGTGAGAAAAAATGTGTTGATCAATGCAAACAAAAAGCAGTTGATTTATTATTAATACACTTGTTTAATGTTCTCCTTGATGGTTTACATGCATATATTTATAACAATTATTGGTTGCAAGAAATTTACTCTTTATACTTGATATGTTAAGTAAGATTTCAAGTGGTAACATTTAGTGGGAAGTAACAGTGACAACTGATACTACACTGCCAGTGAACATGGCATTACCTTCTGTAGAATCCACGAGAGCAGGAAACAAACCAACAACACCAGTTACTATCTACAAGTACTGCTTTCAACAACAACAACAACTGTTTGTAGGGAGTAGATCTGGGAGACATAGACAGGGAATTGCTTAGCTATGAGTGTGGCTTCCATTACAGGTTTAGTTAAGACAACTTAACCATTTCCTCAAAATGTGCAGAACACATTTTCAGTGCACATTATAGTGAGAACACATGTGAGCAGCAGGGTGAAAATTACTTATGACACTTTGGTACAAAGTCTGATAGTTGTTATCGGAAAATCATGCTACATTGGATAAACTCTATATATTCTAACATTATGCTACATTGGATAAACGCTATATATTCTAACATAATGCTACATTGGATAAACTCTATCTATTCTAACATTATGCTACATTGGATAAACTCTATATATTCTAACATAATGCTACATTGGATAAACTCTATATATTCTAACATTATGCTACATTGGATAAACTCTATATATTCTAACATAATACTACATAGGATAAACTCTATTCTAACATCATGCTACATAGGACAAACTCTTATCTATTCTAACATCATGCTACATAGGATAAACTCTATCTATTCTAACAAACTCTATCTATTCTAACACTGCCAAAATTTATTTTATGAACCACGGTTTTGTTTAATATAATTTGACTGTTATGTATATATGAATATCTACCTTCAACATGCAATATAAACATAATATCCGAACTGAAACATTCAAATTAATAGATAATAGTACAATTATATTAAACTATTATGGTTCATTAAAACACAGTTCAGTAGTCAAAATGTTAAAACAGATTATAGTTTACATTATGATTTTATAATAAAACAATCAGACACTGTACCTTTAACTTGTAATTAATAATACACATTTTGTAATGAAAACTCCTACATGTTGGCACCTGCTGTGTCTTGTCAGATTCAACTAATCAACACAATGACAGATGTAAGCTAGTGTAATGCCTTCAATGCCTGTATGCCACTCACATCAGCTATTGTGATGCCGAGTCGGTTGCGCCCCACGTTCTGTGATTTGAGTACCGAGTGTTCCACCCGTCGACGGAGGTTCTCAAAGCCTGAGACGGCTCCTACGAGCTCATGACATGGGTAGTTGCTGGCACTTTGGAAGAACGACAGGTCAGGATAGAGGCGACTGAAACAGAACATGCAGATTAAACATGTTCTTATACATTACACTATGCAGTTCGACAGAGAGCTTTACACTTCACCCGCTGCAGACATGTTCCTTCCAACACCAACTCGAGTTCTCTGGGAAGCACTGAGTTGGCTACTTGGCAGTCAATCAACGCATCTTACATCTAGCTAACCAGCTATTCTCCATTTTTGTTTTGTTTTGTCTTTGCCATAATGTCACTCACTTGTCTCCAATATACAAGTTTGTGTCTTGTTCTCAAGCCCTATTAATTTTACTCACCGACAATCTTTGTCTATCTGTACGAGCATGTCATTGTCACGGAAATACTGGCTCCACTGACCCTCAGGGTTGGGATTAAGTGGCTGGAAAAGACAATCAGTTAAGGGCTTTGACTATTCACAGTGTCTTTATACACAACATGAGTCATGTCAGAAGTTAACCAGCTACTAGCTAGATATTCTAACATACACCAGTGACCAAGTTAGTAGTTAGTGAAGAGAGAGATATATGAATGCTTTAAAAACAAAATTAATATAATTAGTAATGGCAATACATTGCTAATTACTAATAGCAACTGTTTAACTTGTAATTGATTGAATACGTTAACTTTGGTGTCAACAGTATGTTCTGATTGGCATTACTGTATATATATATATATATATATATAATAATAATAAATCATAATTTAGTCCTTATATAGTGGATACTCCTGTAAATATATTAACATAAAAATGCACACAATTATGCTGATAATCCAGATATAAAAATATATATAATATTGTAAATTATTAAATACTCTTTTAAAACTAGTTAAAAACTATTCATACAATATAAATGTTATTATCTGGTAGTTATCATGTGTTTATTATCTACACACTTGGTCTTCCATTGTTTATTATCTACACACGTGGTCTTCCATTGTGACATCTGTTCTTGAGTTTTCATACTGCTTGGCCCCGGGCTGCACAATCAACTCGTCTATGAACTGTTTGTACAATGTCCTAAAACAGTCGAAGATTATTCTCAAGGTGTGCACGTTGTAAATCACCGTGAAATAAAACTCACACCTCGTTTTAGTCGTCTCTGATTATTTTTACGATTTACTATGATTTTATGCAGTTTTATAACTCCCAGGTATAAAGATGTTCAAACTTTACATATTGTAACTAATAAAAAATTTAGAACTTGCTTTGGATATTTATTAAAGTTTCTGACTCTATAAATAGAGGAAAGATAAAAAACATTAACAAGTCACCAGTGGAGTGACAAGCACCTTTGTTTGTGGAGATGTTCCTTCCATTCACACCGTCTCAGTGGCAGGTAATTCAGGAGAACCTGCAGTGGAAATTAAGAAGTGAAATCTGATGCAGGTAAACTGACCACCACAGATAGATGTTACAAAAATGACCACCACAGATAGATGTTACAAAACTGACCACCACAGATAGATGTTACAAAACTGACCACCACAGATAGATGTTACAAAACTTCATACAAAAGTTGTACAAATCAGCTAGCATGTTGCAGTGGATACTAGGTAGGTTTGATTTTTTTAAATAAATTTGAAATGAGACTAGTGAAAAAAAATTGAGGAAGGACCTTTAAAGTGTTTAATCTCAGTTTCAAATTACCACTGTTTACATTAAAAGTTAAACTGTTTATTTTAAGATCACCCTAAACATAAAATAAAGTAGCTGATAACTGACACAGCCTTGAGAAGTGGTATCAAATTTTTGATTACCAATTTATGAACATTATTCACTTCCATCAAATGTGATACATTTTTATAGCTGCAGTCCCTTACATATATTATATACGAATCTCAAAGCTAAGTGCCCATACATACTTTCCAACAAGTTGATCGGAGGCTTTTCTCATGCGGGCAACCTGGAAAATATGTTTAGCTAATTAATGTAAGGAAAACAGAATATGTCATAATTCATTAATTGTAACTAAAACATTAGTGCCTTTCAATTTAACAACAAAGTTGGTACAGTTATGAAGAAATAATGAACTGGTAGTCTTGACTTAGTAGTTATGAAGAAATAATGAACTGGTAGTCTTGACTTAGTAGTTATGAAGAAATAATGTACTGGTAGTCTTGACTTCGTAGCCCTACTCCATTTACAAAATAATATAAATATTTTGTTCATCAAATGCAATATTTTTATATTAAAAAATAAGGTATAAGGCACTATATAATTGTTGTATTTATTATTATTTATTAAGCTCCTTAATTTTTTTTGGGGGTTGCCATTTCAACATTATTAAACTTGATTATGATTTTTTCATGTTGACAACGTTGACAATGGCTTTCATTTTGTCTACCCTGCCACTAGTGTTTGATTACATGGTGATGTTAAAGAAGATGTATGACAAAATATTTATTTTATATAGAAATATTTATTAATTCTTTATTAATTACACTTTCAACATTTTTTAATCAGTGACCATTCACCTGGGGTGTGAACAACTGAAAATTAAATAGCAAAATAAAAATAAACAACTACCAAAATATTGTTTAAACACACTCACAAAATAATATTACGCAAGATTAATTATAATAATTGTGGGTTGAATTCATGTGTGTATTAAAAAAATGAAAAAGCATCCTGCATCCTGATTCAGACTGTCCTTTCTTGTCACATCCCTGTCAGGGGTCTAATGGTTAGAGTATCCGCCTGTCGATCAAGAGGATGGTGGTTCTATTCCACCTCTGCCATTTCGAAGATTGGGCAATTCCGTTCACCCAACTTTGCCCGTGTCTTTTGGAAGAGACACTAAAGCCATTGATCCTAACTTCTGCACTAGCTCAAGATTGGGCTATTTGGAGTAGGCTATACTTACTTGAGACAGTGGGTGGCTTGGCCCTGGGAGGGGAATCAAGACCAAGCCCAAGGTAGCTATGCTGGACCATTTTGAGATAATTAATTTATTACAAAGTATTATACATCATTGGAAAGGTCTGTTATTAAGATACATCATGATATCAGCTGTATGCTTGTATGTTAATTAGTTTTCATGTTAGAGCACTTTAAAGACACCCCCCATCAACGTTTTCAAAACACGTTTTTTCTATTTTGATCAAAAAAGTGTACCTGGCCTAAAAAATCTACTAATATTAATATTAGTGTAATTGTTTTAATATATTGTAGAAGTACTCGATGCTCTTAACCTTTGTGGGTGTCATTCATACCAGTGTATCCATTATTTTTGTTGCAAGAGAGGTGTAAACAGTGCTATTTTTCACTTATTTTGCACATTTTTACAGGGGCAGTTGGTAAAACGTAAAAAAAACACAGTATATACCCTGCAGACATTTTTTTAAACTCAGTGTCTACTTCTAAGCATGTTTGACATGTATAGGTCATTAGCATTGTTATTTATATGAAAAATATTTTTTACAAGAATTTTTAACTGGAAACTATTATGTACACTTTTACAGCAGCCTTTTCACAGCTGAAGACATGCTAATGCCAGATGAATATTTTACATGTGTGTCATGTAGAATGAACATCATTGGAAAGGTATGTTATTAAGATACACCATGGTATCTGTTTTATGACTGTAGGTTAATTAGTTTTCATATTAGAGCACTTTAAAGACACCCCATCAACGTTTTCAAAACACGTTTTTTCTATTTTTATCAAAAAAGTGTATCTTGCCTAAATAAAATACTGATATTACTGTTAATGTAATTTTTTTGACATATTGTGGAGGTACTAAATGTTCTCAACCTGTGTGGGGGTCATTTATACCAGTGCATCCATTATTTTGGCTGCAAGAGAGCTGTAAACAGTGCTATTTTTCACTTATGTTGCACATTTATACAGGGGCAGTTGGTAAAAAGTAAAAAAAACACAGTATATACCATACAGAGACATTTGTTTTAACTCAGTGTCTACTTCTAAGCATGTTTGACATGTATAGGTCATTAGCATTGTTATGTATATATAAAATATTTTTTACAAGATTTTTAACTGCAAACTATTATGCAGATTTTTACAGAAGCCTGTTTGCAGCTGAACACATGCTGATGCAAGATAAATATTTGACATGTGTAACATGTAGGATGATGATCATTTGAAAGATATATTATTACGATACATCATGGAATCAGTTGTGTGGCTGTAGGTTAATTAGTTTTCATGTTAGAGCACTTTAAAGACACCCCCCGTCAACATTTCCAAAATGCGTTTTTTCTATTTTGATTAAAAAAGTGTACCTGGCTTAAACAAATTACTAATGTTAATGTTAATTTTTTTACATATTGTGGAAGTACTCAATGTTCTCAACCTGTGTGTGGGTCATTCATACCAGTGCATCCATTATTTTTGTTGCAAGACAGCCATAAACAGTGCCATTTTTCACTTATTTTGCACATTTTTACAGGGGCGGTTGGTAAAAAGTAAAAAACAAGCACAGTATATACCCTACACATACATTTTTAAAACTCAGTGTCTACTTCTCGGCTTGTTTGACATGTATAGGTCATTAACATTATTATATATGTGAACAATATTTTTTACAAGATTTTTTTTAAACTGCAAACTTTTATGTATCTTTACAGAAGAATGTTCACAGCTGAAGATATGCTGATGCAAGATGAATATTTGATATGTGTATCATGTAGGATGATGATCATTGGAAAGATATATTATTAAGATGCATCATGGAATCAGTTGTGTGGCTGTAGGTTAATTAGTTTTTATGTTAGAGCACTCTAAAGACACCCCCGTCAACATTTCCAAAACATGTTTTTTCTATTTCGATTAAAAAAGTGTACCTGGCTTAAAAAAATTACTAATATTAATGTTAATGTATTTTTTTTTACATATTATGGAAGTACTAAATGTTCTCAACTTGTGTGGGAGTCATTCACAGTGCATCCATTATTTTGGTTGCAAGAAAACTGTAAACAGTGCTATTTTTCACTTATGTTGCACATTTATACAGGGGCAGTTGGTAAAAAGATAAAAATACAATATATACCCTACAGAGACATTTTAAAACTTGGTGTCTATTTCTAAGCATGATTGACATGTATAGGTCATTAGCATTATTATGTATATGAAAATATTGTTTACAAGGTTTTAACTGCGAACTATTATGCAGATTTTGACAGAAGCCTTTTCACAGCTGAATCATGTAGGATGAAATGTAAGTTTTTTTTGTCATACTCAGTACATTATCTGGGTGTATTAGTAGTTAAAATAAGAAACAACTACTATAAATATGTACGTCATTACAAGTATATCATATCAATATGTGTGGATCGTTGAGTAAATAACTATTCTGACACAATATTGCATACCAACTATCAGTTGTACATCATTTTTAGAGTTTCATACAACTTCACCCATCATCTAGGCCATCATCATATCCAAAATAGATAAATTTGGCATAAACAAATATTTACATTACTACTAATTATAATACTAGTCATTATATAGTCACTATACATAAGTCGTATCCACAGTTATGATAGTACTTATAATGAAAAACAATCAGAAAGCACAGTGTAAATCATATTAACATTCCAAGTGTAAGACTGTCAGCTTTGAGCTTAATGTGAGTAATGGATGCCTTTCTTCGTCTTGTCTGCTGGGATATCGTTTGAAAGGTCAGTCACGCCATCACTTTGCTAGTTTGTTTACATGTTTTATCTCCCGCCAAAATGAGCAAAACACCCTCCAGAACTTCAAACATACACTGCTACACAATAATATAGTTAGATAGATCAATTACTACTTACACACGTACTTGAAGAATGGATATTTATGAACTTTCAACAACTACGACGAGAAAGACGAACTTGAAACAACAGCGGGCTAGGACATCGCGTAATTTATTATTCTGACATATGTGTGGCGCCACCTAACGTTCAAATAGCTAGATAATTCTTGGCGTCAGTGGATAGTGATAGGGGGTTGTTTTAGTTGTACAGTACATTACTAGCCAGACCTAGCCAAAATCAAAAAAAATATTTTTGTGTTAATAAATGACCAATAAAAGACATACAATTGTTTTTTTCGTGAATCAAGGTGAATCCCGGATTTGCGAGAATCGTTAAATTTTCACCTTAAAAAACAAAACACTTTCACCTAAAGAAATAAAACAGGGTGTACATCATAGTAAAGAACGTTTATTCAGCTTTACAGGCATATGCGCACTTTTATCATGGGTGGTCTATGTCAGTTGCTATGGACCGTTAAAGGCACCCCCTGTAAACGGGCCTCTCTGGGGACACGTTTTGGTCGACTTGCCGATCATAGCACAACTAGCGCCGCCTAACGAGCTCCGGCATTGCTACCCAAGGCAAAGGTTACATGACCCCAGGTCTGCATAATCCCAGACCTTGCATGACATTGGGGCTATATGATGGCATATCCCATGATGATAAACAAGAATATAAGATAAGACCTATTCCGATTTCAAAACCGGATTTCAGGCCGATTCCGATCTCAAAATCGGTAGATGTGAAACGTGAAGCAGTAGAATAGGAATCATCACAGGGTGGGTGCAATCGGATTGATAAAAGTGTGTTGGAATCGCTGACATGGAATCAACCCCAGGTCTGGTATTTGTACGAACGAAAAAGACGCGTGTCATGTGACCAATAGTACTACTACTACCAAGCTAGAGGAGGTTCTGCCCACCTGCAAATGCTAACTTGCGCAACTTTTTCAGGTCGATTTCATCCGTATTCAGAGTATCTTCGAATTGTGCTATCCTGTGTGTAAACAGAGAAAAGAATACGTTAACTTAGCATGAGCATGTGATCTGTCACGCATTTAACTGTCATGGACAGTAAACAACTATTTATAAACAAACAAACCTCGTTTTGTAAGACGCCATTTTAATAACATTAGACCAAATAGCATACACGTACAATAAACTGTATATTGGATTCTAATTGCTTCATAGATTGCCATCCTTGCGCGAGCACCAGAAAACTACACAATTTAGACAATATTAGTGGCAGCTAGTCAATCTGATAAGATAAATGTTTCCAATATCTATTAATTAATAACTGTTTCTAAACATGCCAAATTCCACATTTCACAACAATGCTAATTTAGCAGCACATTTTTTTCTGTTTTGGGGCCAACCTCCCACCAAATTTGAGAGCAAACCTCCCTCCCACCAAATCACACCTTCCCCCTACTTTTGAGGCCAACCACTCAGACACCTAGTTCCCACCATTTTCAGGACTACTAAATAACCTCCCAACTCCAATTCCCCACCACACTCCCTCTTTCGGGAAGGCCCCTACATCTGCCCAATGCCGCGTCCTCTAACTTGTTTGGGAAAAATAATAAACGTAGCAGTTAGTAACCGAATATAGTAGTATTCTCAAGACTGTCATCTACGGTAGCGAAGCGTGGACAACATATGCAACGCAAGAAAAACGCTTCAACAGTTTCCACATCCGACGCCTATATTAATTGGCATCACCTGGCAGGAGCATACACCAAACAAGGATGTCCTTGAGCAGACATCCCCAGCATATGATATGTTTATTTACCCTGCTAAGTCAGCGACGTCTGCGTTGGCTTGGCCATGTCTGCCGCATGGAGGATGGACGTATTCCAAAGGACGTCCTCTATATGATGTAGTGAGCTTGCCTTTTGTACAAGGAGTATCGGCAGTCCAGCTCTGCGGTTCAGGGATGCTTGCAAATGAGATATCAAATTCTGCTGCAGCAAACCGCAACAACTGGCGACAGGCTGTGCAGATCAAGTGGTACGAGGAAGGATGAAAACAGAAGAAACGAACTGTGGACGGAGAAAAGAGCGTTGGAGAGAAAGGTCACCGAGTACCACGCCTCTACATCAAACTGTCTACACCTGTACTATCTGTAGTATAGACTGCCAATCAAAAATTAGACTTTTCAGTCACAGCAGATGCTGTGAAAAATATTGATGTCACCTATATATGGCGCAGCTCCATCTTTCGAGATAGGCAGAAGCCAGTGAATACCAATATCTGGCTAATACTTCAAAGAAGCACATATTTTACGTGATCATTCGCAATGGTCTCAATGTTTTGTCTACCCACACACCCAGGTTAAATATATAATTACAATAATTATATCCTCTTTTGGAATAATTTGACGTTCATTTGTGCAGAACAAAACATACAGCTCTGTTATATATGATCGACATACAACAATTGAATATTTTTGAGGTTTACTTCGGATTTTCTGTGCATGTTTAGGCCGCCTGCGCAATACCATGGTACTGGCTCGGTAGCCGACGAGGAAAATGGTTTGTATGATATGTCCGTTGTCGTTAAACGATACAACTACCTGAGCGGTACGAATTGTTTTATTGAAATGTTTTTTGGCTATATGCGGTTGACGCTGCGTGTCACCATGACCATGCCCATGTCATCTTGACATTTGTCTGTTGACGCACAGCAAACTCAATGCTGCTGCAGCTAGTATGACGGTCACCAGAACACTTGAAATAACAACATTGCCAACGCATGTTATTCTAACAGTCTATGTTGCCATTTTATGCAACAATCACAAAATATGCATAGCCACAGATCTACAATCTATTTCTACCCATGCCCAAAGCCAAGCCAAGGCCATGAATCATGATGTCATGATCGATTCTGTATGGTAGCCCAAGCCTGACTGACCTGAGCCTGGAGCTGAATTAGACAATAACTCAGTGATGCACAGAGGCGTGAAAACAAGTACATAAATACTAGTAAAAGGAAGAGAAAAAGAAACGTTTTTACTGAATTGAATTTATGTGCATTGGCTGTTGCATGCAATATAATATAGAAATTGAAAACCATTTCAAAACCAGAAGTGGTTGGTTCAGCCACAGGCACAAGTGCGGCAATATTTGTTTGACTAGATATGCTAGCCTAGGGCCAGGTATTTGGCTTGTACAGTCCAGTGACATTGGCATTTTATATTAAGCTGTTACCTAATATTTCGATCGTTTATTCAATGCGTACTTACTAACTATAATGTATGTTAAGTAGTACTTATAGAAGACACACACATTTATGATGGATTTTATTTTATGAAGGATTTTGTTGATGTGCTTTTTATTTGGGGTGTATTCTAGTGTTTCTAATGTGTGGACTCTAATTAGATACTCTGATTTTGTTTTACCATTTGTATTTTTTTTTTCGCCAAAAAATCTAATCTGAGATCATTTGCAGTTTTAATTGTACCTGCAACCTAACATGTTTTAAGTGTTATTTGATTGAGGCATACACCGGTATATAAAATCCTATAGTAGAATTGAGGTTAATGTCATAATATGGTATTAATGATTCTTTTGTGAGATATCCTGCACAGCCTGCTGGCGAGACTTCTGTGACATTGTTAATGATTCACTGCTGATATCACTAGGTGGTCATGTGACTACCATCATACCAAGTAGCTTTAAACATATTCTCGCTGCTAGCAGTTACACAATCTGTAGATAATTTGTTCTATTCATCTATTGTCCTCTGTGAGAACAAGTACTTCCTGATCTCCAATCTACACTGATCCTTTACTAGTGTTGCCTCATGTTCTCTAGTTTTATTATCTTTCTTGAATGACCAAAAAAAGTCTATCAATATTTTCGTACCCATTCAATATCTTAAAAACTTCAATTTGATCTCCTCTTAACCTCCTTGCTCTAGGGTTGTTAAACCACATTCTTTCAGTCGTTCTTCATAACTAAAATCTCTCAGTTCTGGAATAATTTTTGTTGCTCTCCTCTGTATTCTTTCAAGCGTATTTATGTCCTTCTTACACTATGGTCTCCAAGCTTGTATACAGTACTATGAATGAGGCCTAACTATTGCTTTATACAGAGGTATAATTAGCTTTTTTCCTTATATGTTATATTTCTTCTAATCAACCCAAGAATTTGATTACCCTTTGAAGCTGCAATACCACACTGCTCTGAAACTTTCATATCAGCACTTATTGTAACCCCTAAGCCAGGGTTGTTTGATTTAAATCATTTGATTTAAATCATGATTTAAATCACTCAAAAAAAATCATTGATTTATGATTTTTTATATTTTTTACTTCCGTTTTTTTTTGTTCGCTGATTTATATGAATTTAACACAAATAATTGTTTACAAGCATCGAGATCAACAAAGTTTTGTATGTTTTTTAATACAAAACACAAAGTGCACACACTTGTGTAGCTGTATTGTCACCAGATAGCCTGATAGTCAAATATTTTATGACATTGTGTATGTTTGAGCTATTCCCTTTCTGAATGCAGTGAAGCCACACAACCTTGTCTTCCAGAGGAAGTATCTTTTCAACACAGAAGCCCTGAGTTAAAGTCCACTTATAGCTTGTGCTAGTTGTTACCAATTCAGTATGTTGACTCAGTTGTTTAATACTGTACCAGTTTGTATTCTGGTTAGAGACCCTTAGAGTACACAGAACCCTGGACAGGTGCTAATCCACCCTATAGTCAAACAATAATTAGCACTGCTACAGCCACAGACACACAGCATGCTTTCCTTTCCAAGACAGATTATGCAACTACAGGGGGTGAGGCCTTGTGGACATTGTCTAATGTGTTTATATAAGCAAAAATCATGTACCCTCTGTTAAGACAAGAACTCAAATCGATTTGAATGGAACATGTTTGAAAGAGTTTACATATTTAAACATCTATATAAATATCTATATACCAGATAAAAAAAATCAGATAAATCCGATTTAAATAAAAAAATCCAATTTTTTTTTTTTTTTAATAAAAATCTAAAAAAATCCAATTTTTTTTTATAAAAATCTAAAAAAAATCCAATTTTTTAAAATAAAAATCATGATTTTTTTAACCCCGCCCTAAGCCCTTTTCTTTTATTAATTTGACACAATTAATATAGACTTAATGGCCAATCGCAACCAGTATAACTAATTGCCAATATGTTGCACTATTATAACACTATTATAAAGAGACATTCATCAATGAGCCATGCAATGCCTTTGTTATTCTCACAAGGAATAGTGCTAAACACTGCTAGTGTTAACTGAGTCCACTTCTGAAGAAGTTTGGTGACTCAAGTCAGTAATCAATTACAAATATAATTACAGCTACATAACTGGAACCTTCTAAGGCTGTGATTGAGTGCAGCCCTTGCCTTTCCCCTGCCCACATATTGACCACCAAATTGCTTCCATTTACATCACATGTGCACTTCCACAACATGGGAAATCATGAGAAAGACAAGTGCTTTAGCCCTAGAGGGGTAGAAGTGCAAAAAGTTAACAAAATTGGTTTCCTGACAAAGTTAGGATTTGGTCTTGACTAACTATAAGATTAAAATTATGTAAAAAGATAACTTTTTCACTGCACTTGTACAGTATATATGTAAAACATATTACTGAATTGTGAAATTATACGGTGTCCTATTGACATGAATTTTCTTGTTTGTGGGACACTTTTAATATTTTCAATATGCTTTTTTCCATTGTTTCAAAACTGCTTAAAGAAATTGTAGAGCAAATTAGCACACCACCTGAAAAGGGTTTAATTTGTCACTAGAAGAGGGAATACTCCCCGGTAGTTTCTTCAGAATGGAAAGAAGCAATTGATACAATGTTATTTAAGAAGGGATCAAGGAATAAGTAAGCAAATTATAGACCAGTGAGTTTAACATCAGTTGTTATATGCAAATTACTAGAAACATTAATTAGATCCGCATGGTGGAATTCCTTGTAAACGTAATTTAATAAATACATCTTAACATGGGTTCGTAAAAGCAAGGTCAATTAAATTTTGGGAAGTATAAATGCCTACACATAGGTCATGGAAACATGGACACAGAATATAAAATGGTGGATACTATACTAAGTAGAACCATAAAAGAAAAGGACATAGGAGTAACATTTAGTGCTGATATGAAAGTTTCAGAGCAATGAGGGATTGCTGCTTCAAATTAGGAGAACTATCACATATATGGATTAACAGCTAATTGTACCCCTGTACTAAGCAATAGTGAGGCCGCATGCCTAATCTGTAATGTTTTTATATCCCACAACAGGATTGTACATCGAGCAAATGGGAAGAAAGTCCCGACTCCCTGTGGGAAATATGCCTCAATTACTGCGTGAACAACCCATCGGTGTTTAGTGAGTATGACGAGGAGAAGAAGGTGTACACACTCCGAGAAGGCATCACTTTCCCACCTTTCGTCAGTGAGAGCATTCTGGACGCCCGTCGAGAGAACGGCTATGTGCTAGATGATGGCTTTTTGTACATCTTCAAAGACCCTGTCCAGACAGTGTTAAAGCACATATGTCTGCGCGATTCACGTGTCACTGACGATGCCCTTCAGTGGCTGATGCGGCACCACCCCGTCGAATTAGACATTTCTGGTTGCCACTGTATCACTGAGGTCGAAACCATTCACACCATAAACAAATACAGCTCGAGACTGAATTCGCTCTTCGTTGGTAACAGTTTGAAGCTGCTGAAAAACATTGAGATCAGCGATGATCACAGCGGCAGTGGCGATGGTCAGCGAGATGGCATTCAGCGGATTTTCGGTGGCAACTACGTGTTCGACTGTCCCCGGCTGCGGGTGTTTAGCCTACATGATCTGACAGAGGATGAATATCAGACACATGATATTGTTGCCACAGTCCTGGCCCCTTTCAAACACTTGAACTATCTTGACCTGTCCGGCTGTGAAATTGAGCTTGAGTTCATGGACTGTTTGGAGATGCTGCAGAGTCTGACAGCCCTCGTCTTGTACAATGTCTCCATCTGCAATATTTCTGATGCCTTCAGCATCATTGCAAAACTAAAGAATTTAAGGTAAGTATCTTTGACTGCACGAATGGTGGTTAGTAATGTTGTAAGTGGCTTACTCATGTCCGTTCATCCAATTAATTCTATAACAGATTTGTGTAACTAATTGCCCTGCACTTATGTGAATGAATTTTCTACTTTGTTGTGTGTTAGTGATATTTGTTTTCAAGTACAAATTTGTATTTTTGTATTGATAAATTGTAATTTATTTTTTTACTAAGTTACTGCCTGTTAGTTACATGTATATGTGCTATGCTATGAATGTAGATTTTAGAGAAAGAAATCAGATTGTTAGGTTAATTATGAAAAACAAAACATACTATATAAGAACGAGACAATTAAACTTCTTTATAAAGAAATAGTTATGTCCAATCTATATATATTAATACGTTAAGTTTTGGTGGCAGTCTGGCAGTGTCTCCTCCCAGGCACCGACATCCACTCGCCTATTTCTATGTTCATTCACCGCCTTGCACCAGTGGCCTCTGATCTACAAATTGGCAACAACAAAGGCAGTTATTTACTATTATGTTTTTCTACCTGTCAGACAAAAATGCAAACACTTAGCTGACTTTTGGCTGATTTGAGTGTGAGTCACTCTCCAGATCGTATACATGGTCTGTGGCCAACAAAATCCACAGAGTGGGTCAACACTCAAATCGCCCACTGTGTCCATCTTTGTCCGACAGGTAGAAAATAACTACCTTCATGATTGTTTAATGAGTGATTTTTTTCCGAGTACTTTCACATCGGATACGTTTGTGGAGTTAAATGTTTTCTTTGCTACTTCATTAGATCTAAATCATTCACCTGGCTGGGCCGAAATTGAGGGTTTTCTGCTTGGGTGTGTTTTTCTGAATGTTATGTCGTTTTGTCGAATTACACACAGCATGTGTCTTAATGGAGCATCAATGTGCTGTGAAATGTTCAAGAAAATCAAATCGTAGGACACATTTTACAGGAATCCTAAGAAATGTTACAATGGCAGCCAATTTGAAAATCAAGTGTGGTTTCACCCCCCTTTGCTACATGGATGGGTGTAAGCTAGTTTATAATAATGTATGCAAGCTTGGGGACTTTGTGTACAAATTTTAATTAAAACATTCCAAATTTATAAAATGTGCGCTATATGTAAGAACACTAGGAATATAGAATTAATTGAGGGAGGGTGAATATTTCATGGAATAAAAATTTCATAGTGAAATCCTCATCTCGGAGTGAATATTTCAATGGGGTGAATATTTTATCTTATACCGGCAGAAACCCAACACTTGTTATCAAGATGCATAGATCTGATGCAATGAACTGACCCCTGTGCTGGCTGCACAGTATTACTGTGTAGAATACATTCCAGTGTCCCCCTCCATGGGAGATGATGTGACACACATTAACAAGAGATTTAACCAGATTGCCATCCAAGGCAAAGACCCAGTTGGCATGATGAGTCCCAACAATTTATTATCTATGTGTAACCCACCTCCTGAGATATGTGTCAACTTTGTTTTAAACATATTCATGCTGCTAGCATTTACACAATCTAGATAATTTGTTCCATTCATTCATACTGCTGTATGGTAAATCATTACTTTTTAGCGGTATCAACACAAAGACTGCATATAGATAGTTTTTTTAGTAAGTTTTTTGTTCTATGGTGATATATGGTGCTGATATCATAACATTGTCAACCTGCCCTGGTTGCCTTGACCTAGACAGGGTAGCTGACCTGACCAGGACTAAGGTCCAGGTTGACCTGGCAAATGTTCCATTCATTCGTACTGCAGTATGGTAAATCATTACTTTTTAGTGGTATCAACACAAAGACTGCATATAGATAGTTTTTTAGTAAGTTTTTTGTTCTGTTGTGATATATGGAGCTGATATCATAACATTGTCAACCTGCCCTGGTTGGCATGACCTAGACAGGGTAACTGACCTGACCAGGACTAAGGTCCAGGTTGACCTGGCAAATGGGCCTCTTTATAGGCCAAAGCACTTAGACCAAACTAGTGTTCGTATTGACACAATCTATTAGAAAATAATGTAAATAGAAGGAGCTTGTTATTAATGTTAAGACATTGCAGTTATGTCATTCAGGAATTCATAAAATTCATTTTAGAGATGTAAGGATAGAGATATTTCCGGATTACTCACGTGCACATGTAGCAGTATATAGATATAGTAATCTACGTATATTTAATGCATAGCAAGTTACGAATGACATTTAGCTTATCACAGAAATACTATTTTACGTACTCAGTGGCTGTATGTAATAAATATTTGTGGACATAATGTTACCAAATTAGGATGCCCAGATATTAACTGATACCTGCTTTAGTAAGTTTTTTGTTCTGTTACCAGGCCTGATGCTAAGTTTAGAAATTCTAATTCATAACCAAAATATTTTACTAAATCTGTGACTTTGCAAATACATATTTTAGAACTTACTTACAATTATATTATTTACCATTAAGTAACCGTTTAAGATGAGATGGCATAACATAGTCGTGTGCTTGTAAGAATATAAGTAATAATGTTGGCAACTAATTTACAGTTGCCTGTGACTTCTAAAGTGTACAGGGGTCTACTGTCCTAGTGATTAACTAAAGTGTACAGGGGTCTACTGTCCTAGTGATTAACTAAAGTATACAGGGGTCTACTGTCCTAGTGATTAACTAAAGTGTACAGGGGTCTACTGTCCTAGTGATTAACTAAAGTGTACAGGGGTCTACTGTCCTAGTGATTAACTAAAGTGTACAGGGGTCTACTGTCCTAGTGATTAATTAGCACACAACATTTAAAGTTTAAGTTAGGATTATTGTGTTTATAAAACATGCCAAAAATAATGAACGTGCATGCGTGTGTGTGTGTGTGGGGTTAAGTTTAAGACACCTTACTACAGGAATAAGACTTTTTATATGCATATGTAACAGTTTGAGATGTTTGATACATGTGTCTCAATATGTTTGCAAGAAATTGTGTTTGGCGTAGTTTGCAAATCCTTGTAGACTATGTGTACTTAACCTTTGTTTGACTGGGATGCTAATTAATAAGTGTAGTAAATTGTATCTAAGACATTTCATTGCAAAATCATGTTTGGCTTTGTAAATACAGATTTAATTTTTGATACGTGTGTCATAGTTTGGAATTATACTCCAATTTTGTAAATAAAATGGCAAGTTATTGTGCAAATATTTATAATAAAATTTTTAACTGTTGTAATTTAAGAATATCATCTGCTTTTAAAATATTTAGTTTTTTGTAAAGTGGTTCTGTATGTGAATTATAACTACTTAACATAATTCTCAAAGCTTTGTTTTGAAGTTTGGTTATTCTATTTGGGTAAAAACCCCATAACATTACGCAATAATTTAGATATAAAGCAAAAGTTTTAGTGGTTGAGGTAACACATGTTTCAATTTATTTATTATGCCAACTTTTTTAGAACAAACATTTGAAATTTTTTCGGTATGTATTTTCCAGTTGAAATTTTAATATAAAATTAAACCTAAAAAATAAAATTCCTTTATTTGTTCAGTATTTATACTGTCTATCTTAAGGATAAGATCTTGTGTACTTCTGTTGCCTATTTGAAAAGTTATATATTTAGATTTCACTATGTTTAATGACAATTAATTTATTTTGAGCCTTTCAGTTATTTTACATAGTTCTTCATTTATCATAAATTATACGTTTTCGCTTGATCCATTATTTCTGAAGGTATTTAATGTACTTGATAGAGTTGTGTCATCAGCATACTGGTATATAATAAAATCAAACATTTTGCTGACTTGTGCAAGGTCATTGATAAATACACCACTGTATACATATAAAATTAATAGCAGGGGTCAGAGGATCAAGCCTTGTGGTACTGTACACCAATTGTTATTGATAAAATTTTTGACTTTAAGGTATCTATTTCTGTGTATTGTTTACGATTTATAAGATAGCTATTTAATTAATGCAGATTTGATCCTTTTATGCCATAATGATTACATTTGTCAATTAAAATCGAATGGTCAGTAGTGTCGAAAGCCTTGGAAATATCAAGATAAATATCTGCACATCTCCATTATCCATTTGGTTTATGATCCTATCTATTAATTCTAGTGTAGCATATCCGGTAGAATGCTTGGGACGAAAACCTTACTGGTGATTAAAGAAAAGTTTAGTGTCATTAAATTACAAAGGCAATTAGTTAAAGGTAACGTTTTAAAATAGCCGGTAAAAGGGATATTGGCCTAGAATTGTCAAATAAAGTCACCTTTTTATATATATATTGGAATTACCTGGAGATTTTTTACTTATCAGGGAATGTACATGTGTCTAATACTTGGTGTGTTAATAAGGTTAAGATTTTGTTTTTGCAGGTTCAATAAATTTTAGGAGCTTTGTGGAAAATTCATCAAATCCACAACCCTTTTTATTGGACAGATTGTTTATCGTTTTCCTTATAGTTTCCTCGTTAGTATATTTAAACGTGGAAACAGTGTTGACTCATTTATCCAGGTATGTCATTGTATTTAATACTTTTTGCGAGGTTTTGGCCAGTATGTGTAAAAAATTATCAAATCTATTTGCAATATCTCTTATCTGTTACTAAGGAATTGGAAGCTTTAAAATATTTTTGAAATAATTTTTATGGTTTTATGTTTTGAAAAAAAATTATTTATTGTTTTCCAAGTATCTGTTATGTCAGATTTAAATTTGTTAAAACATGATTCAAAGTATGTTTGTTTATAGCTATACGAGAAATTTTTTTAATATAATGTACAATTTTAGATTTCTTTTAAACACCTCATATTCAGATGAATCAGGTTTTGTTAATTTTAGTTGTTTATACAATTTATCTCGGTATTTGATTGAACTCAACAGACCTGAAGTTATCAAACTGATCAGTGTTATAATATGGGGATTGGCATATTATTGACAGTTCATTATTTTCATCACTATTTTATATAAAAAATATTATTTAAACAGTTATTCTCTAAACCCATGGAAAATAAGAGAATAGTTACTTCAGTTATCATTTGATTTGCATTTGATGTATTGATTTGATTTGATTATACTGATAAAATGTGAGTGCATGCTTCTGTATTTTGTATTACTTTTTGAGTGATTTGTTGGATAATTTGGAACGACATTTCGTACATTTAGTTTATGTAATGTAGCAGTGTTTTGTAATATGCAGATAAATATATAAAATATATTATTTGAAAAATAAATAGGTGAAACCATACAGTTTGGACCATAGAGCTTTCAAGATGGCCCAAGAAAGGACGAAACAATAAAACCGAAAAATCAAAATTGTTAATAGTTGGAGAATTATTGTATAGATTACCAATCTGTGAAGATTTTAAACTTTGCATAATAATATAAACAGTTTTACAATCATGTCCCGTTTATCCAGTAAATAATCCACACAGTTAACTATGTGAATGTGTACTGTACTTTTGGCTCATTCACACAGTAGCAACATTATATAGCAAGAAAAGTACATTATTAATTATAATAGAAACAAATTTGCAGTGTGACTATCATTTCATAACATCACATTTCTGCACATATCACAATTTCAAGTGAAAATAATATAATAAATCTCAGTAAAGATGCATCATTCTCTAGGGTTGTCACAGATATGTAACAGTTTACAAAAGTTGCTTGTATTCATCAAGGTCATCTGCACTATTTATCTGACGAATTTTGTTATGCTTGTCTTTGATAAGAAACTTCCCAGTGAAAGTCCGTTGGTCGTTTATCTCTTTCGTCTCTTTCATGCCTCTTGTTTTGAACACTAGGGAAGAGCGCCGAGCTGTCAGGTCTTCGTTTATGGAGATACGTTGTTCTTGTTCTGCAGGGCATTCATTGGTTGCTTTAACTTGCTCCGTCATCGATACACAGGATGTCACGTTTTCTTAGAACGGAAGCGGACAATCACTGTTCACAGTTGAGCTGTGATGTCTTGTGTGTGTCCTAGCCAATGTGTTTATTCAATGGTGTCTGGCACCAAGGGGCACGATAGACAACTTGCAGTTGATGATGCAGAGGACTTTGTTTTTAAGGTCCTCCCTTGAATTGTTTTGGCGATACCAGTAAACCACAGGTTGAGCTTGCTTGTGTATTGTTCAGCTCATCGACCTGGTTTTCCAAATGTTTCACTTTTATCTCAAGAGATTTAGTTTATTTCTCTTTATGTTCTAGTTGTGTTTTCAGTAGGTTGATTGTGCCATATTCTTTGCTAATGTCTCTGGCAGTAGTATGTCTTTCAATTGTCTTTAGCGCTGCTGTATCATTAAGTATTACAATGATTCTAAAGCGCTGGTCCATCGTCTTAGATGCCCACTGACACACTGGTACTGCTTTTTTGGCTTTCGGCATATTTGTTGTTCATGGGGCCAGTCTGACCAAGTGAATGTTTGTACCGTTTGGTTTCGACTTTGTTTATTGACTGTTGCACGGTTAACTGGCACTTGTTGTTAAAAATGTCTATTGTTATGTAATACATACAAAAGCACAATTTGGGAGGGTTAAAATGTCCATTAATGCTTGCACTATGGAACTTTGTCATCGAATAGTTTGTAGAGACATAGACAAGAAGTCATATGAAACAAACTCTAAGACTGAAGCCCACAAAGCTGACTCAAAATTGGATGATTTCATGTGGAACGAACCAAGCTGAAACTTTCATCACCAAATAACTTTTAACCTTCGTTGAACGCATGCTTGCATGAAAACTGCACCCAAAATGAGGGAAGATGGAAAGGAAATCCTGCACAAGGAATGGGAGGTTGACATTTTGTATTGCCCTTTTTTGTGGGTATGCCAAAAATTAAGTTATTTTGGAAAGTATTCTGACATTTCATATAGTATTTCAGTCCATTGGAAGAACAGTTTAAGTTGTGTGTGGATAATTGAGCTGGGCTTATCTTCCAAAGGCCTGTTTAAGAGATCACTGAGTTAACTTGGGGAAACACAGTCAATATTTGTCAGGGGGTTCATATTCCTAGAAGCCTAGTTTTCACATATATATATATATATATATATATATATATATATATATATATATATATATATATATATATATATATATATATATATATATATATATATATATATATATATATATATATATATATATTAATTTGCTGTCAGTATACCAATACCATCAATGACTATAATGTCATAAATCGTGTTATATTACAATGGTTATAACAATTTAGATGCATTTTTCTTCAATTCAGTAAAAAACAAACTGTGTGCTGTAGTATGGTAAATATAAATTTCAGAGCTTTGGACCTTGGCCAAGGTCAGGATGCCGTAGTAAAATACACGGAGCCAGAGACGAATTTGCGCAAACTTGTGGCTAGCCTGCCCCTGCTGACCAGACTCGACCTCTCGGGTACAAACCTGGCGGGCTTCATCAAACCAAAGGTGGTGTCCCACAAACTGGAGGAGGAAGACGGGACCGCAGACGAGTAAGTTACTCTGTTGTTTCTCTCCTCTTTGTCCCTGAACTCCGGGATGAGGCTGACATTCATACTAGCCAACCCCCATCCCTTACTCCACTTCACTCCCAGTCCCGCTAAATCTCTCTTCACACAGTCTTCCCATCTCAGTCTCGGTCTCCCTAGCTCTTCTCCTTCTGAATGCATCCACTCTCTTTGTTAGGTGTTCCCATTCCATTTGTTCCACATGCCAACTTTAACCGACTCCAGCTTCCTCTTGAGACTCTCTCTCTCTCTCTCTCTCTCACACACACCAGCTTCCTCTTGAGACTCTCTCTCTCTCTCTCACACCAGCTTCCTCTTGAGACTATCTCTCACACCAACTTCCTCTTGAGACTCTCTCTCACACCAGCTTCCTCTTGAGACTATCTCTCACACCAACTTCCTCTTGAGACTCTCTCTCACACCAGCTTCCTCTTGAGACTCTCTCTCTCTCTCTCTCTCTCTCTCTCTCTCTCTCTCTCTCTCACACACCAACTTCCTCTTGAGACTCTCTCTCACACCAACTTCCTCTTGAGACTCTCTATCACACCAGCTTCCTCTTGAGACTCTCTCACACCAACTTCCTCTTGAGACTCTCTCTCTCTCTCTCTCACACCAGCTTCCTCTTGAGACTCTCTCTCTCTCTCTCACACCAGCTTCCTCTTGAGACTATCTCTCACACCAACTTCCTCTTGAGACTCTCTCTCACACCAGCTTCCTCTTGAGACTATCTCTCACACCAACTTCCTCTTGAGACTCTCTCTCACACCAACTTCCTCTTGAGACTCTCTCACACCAGCTTCCTCTTGAGACTCTCTCTCTCTCACACCAGCTTCCTCTTGAGACTATCTCTCACACCAACTTCCTCTTGAGACTCTCTCTCACACCAGCTTCCTCTTGAGACTCTCTCTCTCTCCCTCACACCAACTTCCTCTTGAGACTCTATCTCTCTCACACCAGCTTCCTCTTGAGACTCTCTCTCTCTCTCTCTCTCTCTCTCTCTCTCTCTCACACACACACCAACTTCCTCTTGAGACTCTCTCTCACACCAGCTTCCTCTTGAGACTATCTCTCACACCAACTTCCTCTTAAGACTCTCTCTCACACCAGCTTCCTCTTGAGACTCTCTCACACCAACTTCCTCTTGAGACTCTCTCTGTCTCTCTCTCACACCAGCTTCCTCTTGAGACTCTCTCACACCAGCTTCCTCTTGAGACTATCTCTCACACCATCTTCCTCTTGAGACTCTCTCTCACACCAGGTTCCTCTTGAGACTATCTCTCACACCAACTTCCTCTTGAGACTCTTTCACATCAACTTCCTCTTGAGACTCTCTCACACCAGCTTCCTCTTGAGACTCTCTCTCTCTCAAACCAGCTTTCTCTTGAGACTCTCTATCTATCTCACACCAGCTTCCTCTTGAGTCTATCTCTCACACCAACTTCCTCTTGAGACTCTCTCTCACACCAACTTCCTCTTGAGACTCTCTCTCACACCAGCTTCCTCTTGAGACTCTCTCTCTCTCTCTCTCTCTCTCCCTCTCTCACACACCAACTTCCTCTTGAGACTCTCTCTCACACCAACTTCCTCTTGAGACTCTCTCTCACACCAGCTTCCTCTTGAGACTCTCTCACACCAACTTCCTCTTGAGACTCTCTCTCTCTCTCTCACGCCAGCTTCCTCTTGAGACTCTCTCTTTCTCTCACACCAGCTTCCTCTTGAGACTATCTCTCACACCAACTTCCTCTTGAGACTCTCTCTCACACCAGCTTCCTCTTGAGACTATCTCTCACACCAACTTCCTCTTGAGACTCTCTCTCACACCAACTTCCTCTTGAGACTCTCTCACACCAGCTTCCTCTTGAGACTCTCTCTCTCACACACCAACTTCCTCTTGAGACTCTCTCTCACACCAACTTCCTCTTGAGACTCTCTCTCTCTCTCTCACACCAGCTTCCTCTTGAGACTCTCTCTCTCTCCCTCACACCAACTTCCTCTTGAGACTCTATCTCTCTCACACCCAGCTTCCTCTTGAGACTCTCTCTCTCTCTCTCTCTCTCACACACACCAACTTCCTCTTGAGACTCTCTCTCACACCAGCTTCCTCTTGAGACTCTCTCTCACACCAGCTTCCTCTTGAGACTATCTCTCACACCAACTTCCTCTTGAGACTCTCTCTCACACCAGCTTCCTCTTGAGACTCTCTCACACCAACTTCCTCTTGAGACTCTCTCTCTCACACCAGCTTCTTCTTGAGACTCTCTCACACCAGCTTCCTCTTGAGACTATCTCTCACACCATCTTCCTCTTGAGACTCTCTCTCACACCAGCTTCCTCTTGAGACTATCTCTCACACCAACTTCCTCTTGAGACTCTCTCACATCAACTTCCTCTTGAGACTCTCTCACACCAGCTTCCTCTTGAGACTCTCTCTCTCTCAAACCAGCTTCCTCTTGAGACTCTCTATCTATCTCACACCAGCTTCCTCTTGAGACTATCTCTCACACCAGCTTCCTCTTGAGACTCTCTCACACCAACTTCCTCTTGAGACTCTCTCTCTCTCTCACACCAGCTTCCTCTTGAGACTCTCTCTCTTTCTCTCACACCAGCTTCCTCTTGAGACTCTCTCTCCCTCAAACCAGCTTCCTCTTGAGACTCTCTATCTATCTCACACCAGCTTCCTCTTGAGACTATCTCTCACACCAGCTTCCTCTTGAGACTCTCTCACACCAACTTCCTCTTGAGACTCTCTCTCTCTCTCTCACACCAGCTTCCTCTTGAGACTCTCTCTCTTTCTCTCACACCAGCTTCCTCTTGAGACTATCTCTCACACCAACTTCCTCTTGAGACTCTCTCTCACACCAGCTTCCTCTTGAGACTATCTCTCACACCAACTTCCTCTTGAGACTCTCTCTCACACCAACTTCCTCTTGAGACTCTCTCACACCAGCTTCCTCTTGAGACTCTCTCTCTCTCACACCAGCTTCCTCTTGAGACTATCTCTCACACCAACTTCCTCTTGAGACTCTCTCTCACACCAACTTCCTCTTGAGACTCTCTCTCTCTCACACCAGCTTCGTCTTGAGACTCTCTCTCTCTCCCTCACACCAACTTCCTCTTGAGACTCTATCTCTCTCACACCAGCTTCCTCTTGAGACTCACTCTCTCTCTCTCTCTCTCTCTCTCTCTCTCTCTCTCTCTCTCTCTCTCACACACCAACTTCCTCTTGAGACTCTCTCTCACACCAGCTTCCTCTTGAGACTATCTCTCACACCAACTTCCTCTTGAGACTCTCTCTCACACCAGCTCCCTCTTGAGACTCTCTCACACCAACTTCCTCTTGAGACTCTCTCTCTCTCTCTCTCTCTAACCAGCTTCCTCTTGCGACTCTCTCACACCAGCTTCCTCTTGAGACTATCTCTCACACCATCTTCCTCTTGAGACTCTCTCTCACACCAGCTTCCTCTTGAGACTATCTCTCACACCAACTTCCTCTTGAGACTCTCTCACATCAACTTCCTCTTGAGACTCTCTCACACCAGCTTCCTCTTGAGACTCTCTCTCTCTCAAACCAGCTTCCTCTTGAGACTCTCTATCTATCTCACACCAGCTTCCTCTTGAGTCTATCTCTCACACCAACTTCCTCTTGAGACTCTCTCTCACACCAACTTCCTCTTGAGACTCTCTCTCTCTCTCACACCAGCTTCCTCTTTAGACTCTCTCTCTCTCTCTCTCTCTCTCACACCAGCTTCCTCTTGAGACTATCTCTCACACCAACTTCCTCTTGAGACTCTCTCTCTCTCTCTCACACCAGCTTCGTCTTGAGACTCTCTCTCTCTCTCTCTCTCTCTCACCAGCTTCCTTTTGAGACTATCTCTCACACCAACTTCCTCTTGAGACTCTCTCTCACACCAGCTTCCTCTTGAGACTCTCTCATACCAACTTCCTCTTGAGACTCTCTCACGCCAGCTTCCTCTTGAGACTCTCTCTCACACCAACTTCCTCTTGAGACTCTCTCTCACACCAACTTCCTCTTGAGACTCTCTCACACCAGCTTCCTCTTGAGTCTATCTCTCACACCAACTTCCTCTTGAGACTCTCTCTCACACCAACTTCCTCTTGAGACTCTCTCTCTCTCACACCAACTTCCTCTTGAGACTCTCTCTCTCTCACACCAGCTTCCTCTTTAGACTCTCTCTCTCTCTCTCTCTCTCTCACCAGCTTCCTCTTGAGACTATCTCTCACACCAACTTCCTCTTGAGACTCTCTCTCTCTCTCTCACACCAGCTTCGTCTTGAGACTCTCTCTCTCTCTCTCTCTCTCTCTCTCACACCAGCTTCCTTTTGAGACTATCTCTCACACCAACTTCCTCTTGAGACTCTCTCTCACACCAGCTTCCTCTTGAGACTCTCTCACACCAACTTCCTCTTGAGACTCTCTCACACCAGCTTCCTCTTGAGACTCTCTCTCACACCAACTTCCTCTTGAGACTCTCTCTCACACCAACTTCCTCTTGAGACTCTCTCACACCAGCTTCCTCTTGAGACTCTCTCTCACACCAACTTCCTCTTGAGACTCTCTCTCACACCAACTTCCTCTTGAGACTCTCTCACACCAACTTCCTCTTGAGACTCTCTCTCTCTCTCTCTCACACCAGCTTCGTCTTGAGACTCTCTCTCTCTCTCTCTCTCTCTCTCTCTCTCTCTCTCTCTCTCTCTCTCTCTCTCTCTCACACCAGCTTCCTTTTGAGACTATCTCTCACACCAACTTCCCCTTGAGACTCTCTCTCACACCAGCTTCCTCTTGAGACTCTCTCACACCAACTTCCTCTTGAGACTCTCTCACACCAGCTTCCTCTTGAGACTCTCTCTCACACCAACTTCCTCTTGAGACTCTCTCTCACACCAACTTCCTCTTGAGACTCTCTCACACCAGCTTCCTCTTGAGACTCTCTCACACCAACTTCCTCTTGAGACTCTCTCTCACACCAACTTCCTCTTGAGACTCTCTCACACCAGCTTCCTCTTGAGACTCTCTCTCACACCAACTTCCTCTTGAGACTCTCTCTCACACCAACTTCCTCTTGAGACTCTCTCACACCAACTTCCTCTTGAGACTCTCTCTCACACCAGCTTCCTCCATCAGTTCCTCCGTTCTTCACAATTATTCTTACTAGAACACATTTATTAATACTTTTAATGCTATCGTGGTCACAAAATATATTAATGTAAGCTGCCATGTAATGTAAAATAAAATGGCACTGATGGTATAGATTTTGTACAGTAAGTTTTCACGTACGTTTAATTAATTAACAACATTTATTTATTTATTTATTTTTTTTCATTTGAGATATATTTAAGTAGAAAAATAAATATATATTTAACAAATTTCAGTACAACAGGCCGGTATTCCAGCCTCGCGGTGTGTGACGCTACAGTACGACATGCATTGGCTACATTCACCATTTAAATCGCTTTTACTCATAATTATCCACTCAGTGGAGCCACTGGCTATATATATATATATATATATATATATATATATATACTGTCATGGCAAATGAATTCGCTATTCGGCAATCGTTTATTGTCGCTTAATATCATTTTACAGAGATTTTCGCGTTTTTAATGATGGATTATCAAAATCTGCTATGGCCGCAATGGCGAACGGCTTTACTTCAACTGATGATTTACCACCGTATGTTTTGGACAGATTATTTGATAGTTTTAGCGAGGAATCTTTGTCGGATGTTGACGATCGAAACAATAATGATGTTGGCGAACTTAGCGACCGAGTCGGAGGCAAAACGGATACTGACTGCAGGAATGTTTTCGATGGCTACTCAGACGTCAGTGATGATGAATGTGATGGTGTAAATGCTGAGGATGAGTTGCACACTGTACTATCAATGCTGGATGATGTGTAGTTTAATTTTTGTTAGAAGAAAAGGGTGTCTATGATTCCGTCAACATGCAAAGTTTGATTGGAATCGGTCCAGTAGCGATGAATGTGTTAGCTAATATACAAATGAACGCTTCTGTCATATATGTTTAAAATACAGATAAATAACTTGTTTTTCACTTTCTCATACTCCACAAAATGTACTTTATATTGTGTTTTATATCATAGTACACTCCTGTAGCATGATCAACTTGAGTAGCTTACATTAAATATGTACATTGGCATACAACTGCGTTCAGTAACTGCGAAAACGTTGAAATCGTGGTGGCAATCTTGGATTGCTGGTTACCATGACGACGAAATGTAAAATGATATGGTTCATTTTACTCACTGATTATTGTACTTTAAAAATATATATAATATTCCTATTCATAAAATGCATTTTTGTTGCTGAAATCTTGACTTGAAGTAAGGCAGTTGATTTTCTTGCATATTCACTGGGAATGCAGTATTCAATGGTCACAGCAGATCAGGGCTGTAGTATTAAAATGGTTAAAGGTACATGTACTCTTCCTGCTGTTCACAAAGAAACACCTTATGTTGTGTTGCAGACTCTTCCTGCTGTTCACAAAGAAACACCTTATGTTGTGTAACAGACTCTTCCTGCTGTTCACAAAGAAACACCTTATGTTGTGTTGCAGACTCTTCCTGCTGTTCACAAAGAAACACCTTATGTTGTGTTACAGACTCTTCCTGCTGTTCACAAAGAAACACCTTATGTTGTGTTACAGACTCTTCCTGCTGTTCACAAAGAAACACGTTATGTTGTGTAACAGACTCTTCCTGCTGTTCACAAAGAAACACGTTATGTTGTGTAACAGACTCTTCCTGCTGTTCACAAAGAAACACCTTATGTTGTGTTACAGACTCTTCCTGCTGTTCATAAAGAAATACCTTATGTTGTGTTACAGACTCTTCCTGCTGTTCAAAAAGAAACACCTTATGTTGTGTTATTGACTCTTCCTGCTGTTCACAAAGAAACACCTTATGTTGTGTTACAGACTCTTCCTGCTGTTCACAAAGAAACACCTTATGTTGTGTTACAGACTCTTCCTGCTGTTCACAAAGAAACACCTTATGTTGTGTAACATACTCTTCCTGCTGTTCACAAAGAAACACCTTATGTTGTGTTACAGACTCTTCCTGCTGTTCACAAAGAAACACCTTATGTTGTGTTACAGACTCTTCCTGCTGTTCACAAAGAAACACGTTATGTTGTGTAACAGACTCTTCCTGCTGTTCACAAAGAAACACCTTATGTTGTGTTACAGACTCTTCCTGCTGTTCATAAAGAAATACCTTATGTTGTGTTACAGACTCTTCCTGCTGTTCAAAAAGAAACACCTTATGTTGTGTTACAGACTCTTCCTGCTGAAACACCATATATATTGCCACATCATCTGCTTTACCTTATATGACTGAAATTCATATTCTTGATGATATACTAATTACAGAAATTATTTAATAATTTTTTAAACTTTGCCGTATATGACAATGTGCATATTTCGTGTTTGAGTTTCCTCAGGAAGCAGTCCGTTTCTTCCAGGAAGTCCAAAGTAAGCAGCATTTCATCATACCTACTGGTACATTTTGTTGATGCTCCTACTTGTGGTTCCAGTTGCCCGGAGTGTCCAATCCCTGGCCTTGAGGGGCGCTATATGGACTTCCTCGGGTTACTCAGGTGTGCACATGACGCGTGCCATCGGGAAGGCCTGCCTGCCAAACAGGTATGACAGTCACTGAGAAAGCACTACTCACCATAGAATACGTCCCACACTAGCGCCACTCCCCGTCCCACACTAGTGCCACTCTCCGTCCCACACTAGTGCCACTCCCCGATCAGTGCTATTTTCTTAATTGAGGTCTGTTGATTATATATTTAGATTCCGAAATGTCAAACAGGATTCAGGAGCCTGGTGTGGGAAAGACAGTTATTACTGATATATAAACTGATTAATCAGTTGCATATGTTTTAAGTATTGTCGATAACAAAGCCAGCTATTTTGGTTATGTTTGTTATTTAATGCAGCTTCCACAATTCATCTGATCCACCACGAATCAGGTTCATTGACGATCTGTGATGTGTAAATAGTTTAAGTAATTTTAATAGTTTAAATAATTTGCATAGGTGGTTTAAATAAAAGAGTGCGTACTTTTGTTAAAATCATTGAAAGTATTGACTTTGATATTTGGTTCGACCAGGCTGTCCAGTCAGTGCAGGTGGAATGTGTTTGTGCGTGACAGATGACAGGTGACGCCAACGAGGACCAGACTGTCCTGTCCGTGCAGGTGTAATGTGTTTGTGTGTGACAGGTGACAGGTGACGCCAACGAGGACCAGACTGTCCTGTCCGTGCAGGTGTAATGTGTTTGTGTGTGACAGGTGACAGGTGACGCCAACGAGGACCAGACTGTCCTGTCCGTGCAGGTGTAATGTGTTTGTGTGTGACAGGTGACAGGTGACGCCAACGAGGACCAGACTGTCCTGTCCGTGCAGGTGTAATGTGTTTGTGTGTGACAGGTGACAGGTGACGCCAATGAGGACCAGACTGTCCTGTCCGTGCAGGTGTAATGTGTTTGTGTGTGACAGGTGACAGGTGACGCCAACGAGGACCAGACTGTCCTGTCCGTGCAGGTGTAATGTGTTTGTGTGTGACAGGTGACAGGTGACGCCAACGAGGACCAGACTGTCCTGTCCGTTCAGGTTTACCTGGAGAAGTGTGACCTGCTCATCAAAGCTCTCAACCACCTCTTCCACATCATGCGCTTCTCTGAGTGTCGGGACCCGCGACACGCTCTACTGGTACGTTCTCAAGTGCTAACCCGCTACTGTATAATTCCCAATAGTAGCGCACTACCTAATAGACGCACACCCCCTTTTTTAGAAGTGAAACCACGCACTAATACTTAGATTTTCAGGAGTGAAGGCACGCTAAATGCAAATGACGGCAGTACTGCTGCGGCTGGTGTCACCTTGCTGACTCTTTAGAAATAATTCCTAGTATGGGTTTTAGCCGCAACATGGCACCGCATTGCTATCACTTCTGTCGGCTTTCGCCAGATGTCTGTGGAAGTACTAGGACTAGCTTTTATTTATTTTATCGCTCACTTGCCGCCAGCAAAACGTGCGAGTTTGAATTGTCTATTTAATGATGCTCGAAGAATCGAGTGATGGCCGGCTGATGTTGTTTTTCTGCAATTACAAAAACCACAAACAAATGTACTTTTTCAGTGTCTGTCTCGTGCATTTTTGTAGTGTGTCGATCAAGTGTCGTTTGGTTTGGTAGATGTTCTGAAACTGCATCTTTGCTAAGTGCAAAACAAACAGCACAACACCTCATTGTACGCTTACATTAAGTTTATTTAGCACTATCAAAACAATTCGAAGCACATGTAGATTGTATAAAATACATCACACAAAATAAGCGCTAGTTAATAAATAGATCGATGATCACTGACATGATTCCCGAGTCATTCCCAAGAAGCACCCCGCATTCTTCACATAGTTCACAGTGGCACCACACTGCAGATTAGCTGCCAGTCTTATCTAGAGGCTGATTTCACCCATAGCTGCAGATCATGATTCGGGCCACGTTTGAGAACTAATAGACGTGCACCCAAGCCTTCGCACTGGTGTAACTTCAAATGTGACTTCTCGTGTGACTTATGTGGCTGAAAATGAGTAGTGTAGTGATACCGGCACATGCATACATCAGTATTATTCAATGGGTTTTTCAGCCTTAATTAACGATAACATGCTAAACAATTTTGTTTTTTGAGCTCAGGTTCCTGAGTATCCAGGCACTATGGAAGTTTTACTATTATTATTAATTCTGGAACTTGTTGCCTAGTCTGATGGATAAAGTAACCAACAGAACTCTGTGGAGACACTGTCAGTTCAATGTAGATAGCAAACATGACATTAGACATTGCCTGTTGATTACTTGGTTGTTGTTCTTAATTGTAATTGATTACACTGTAAAGTGTAACCGTGCTTTTTTTCAAGTATAAAGAGTCATTACAACCAGGATTGTGTTCTGTGTTCACTGCACTTTATGCAACAGAAAAAGATCAAAATATTTTGTTCAATAACCAATAATTATGTTATAACTCAACCAACGTATTCTGTTCCTCAACCTAACACATTTATTGAGTGTAATCCAGTTTAGTACAACTTTTAATTTTACTTTCAGCTTTACAATATAATGTAGTAATAACCAAACTAAAATTTCTACACTCGTATTAAAAGTTATAATAGCATTTGTAAACAATCAGACTGCAATCAGAACTTTCTGCAGTGCTGTAAGTGTAAGTAGGTCTTGTAGTCGAATATTGTGAATGTTTGACATTTCTGTTTCTGTAGGCAATCCTTGTTGCAATGAGGAGACACCCGCTTGACAAACACGTGCAGATATCAGGCAGGTCAGTTGAGTGTCTCAACCTTGGCAAGGTTCACTATTTGAATATCACTGAAGGTGACTGAAGCTGCTTAATAGTCTCTTTTCCATTTCTATATCTTGTTCAGGACGTTGCTGCCCAAATATTTTTGCAAAATCAGTCACCTTAAATGTGAATGGTATACTCAGAATTTATAATAAATAAGTAATCCATATGTCCATGGGAACATGTCAACCATGTGTAGCATACATTGTATGCACCCACTACATCAAGTATTACCATATGTGGCTCATACCAGAAGATCATCACAAAGGCCAAAACCGAAAACAATTCTAGTAAAATCATTGACAACGTAGCAACATTGTATTTTTAGTTGGCTGTATGTGAAGTGAATGAACTTTTAAAGTTAAGTTTTGGATTGATTGTCATACAACGTTGTTGCAGTGCATCCCTGTTCTATATAGTGAAAGGTGAAGAACGTCATCACTTCAGCACAAAGATCAACAGGTAGGAACGTCTCTATGCCAACAAACCTTCATATCTGTCTGCCTTAAAGTCTGCATACTGTGCTATTACATTAGCATTTCCTCTGAGGCAGGATAATAGAGGGAAAGATTAAGACATAGAATGACATAATCCAATGCAATCTTAAGGTTAAGATCAACAAAAGTGAGCTAAAATATGTGTATAATGTTTTGTTTCAGGAAAATCATCTCGGCTATTTTGGATGGAATGCAGAATCACATGGAGGAATCAACAGTGAGTGCAGCCTTTAGTCACGTCTACACTGATTACATCCAGGCTAGGTTCACAGCCTGCAACATGTGTATTTCCCAGTCTTAAAGTTCATGGGTTCTATGTGTCCTAGACAACCTGGAATGATTCTGAGTTTTTACTTCTAGGACAAGCCACTTTTTATCTATATCCTGGAAAAGTCCTTGATGCCAGAATTCCAGGACTGAAATGTATATAAATAGCATTGTATCGCTGCGATCACTGTAACAAGATTAACTCTGCTGGTTGAAATCCTAATAATTGTTTGAAACTTTGGACAGTGCAATAATCATAATAAGATTGTTCATAATCATAAACAAGATTTTGTTGTGTTTTTTAGCATATAAGCTGTGATTGTTTTGTGTTTTCAGATGATGCGAAATGGCTGCCTAACCCTATGTCACTTCAAGATTCCACAAGATGTTGTAAGTTTTTAGATACATGTAAAAAAAATTTCCTCTCAAGTATCCCTTGATGGGTAAGTATCAGATCAAGAAATTGAACTTTGTTCCTTTACTGTGTCAACAGAAAACTCAGCAAATGGGGCTTGCTTCTATTTTTCGAATCACAACTGAACAGAATATTAATTTGTTGTCAGGAATTGTAGCCTGAGTGAGGGAATTCTGGCTAATGTCAGAATTTTGTCTGCACTTTGTGTCATGACAGCTAGTTTGTATTCTGTGCCAGAGTTTGATATCATTTCATAACAGCTTTGAAAAGGTATTTAAACATAAAAGCGTGTTTTGAATATTGGAGACTGGTTTAAATAAGGGTTTTTTTTTTATATTACCTAATATTGCTCTTGCAATTACCACATGTGTGTAGATCTTTGACTACAAGCGACTGGTGTCCATCCTGCTGAAAATGGTCAGTCCGTCACATGACCAGGACGACTTCATCCAGCGCATCGGCATCTATCTCCTCAACTCCCTCGCCTGCCAGGTAGAAGGCAAGGAGAAACAGATGGTTGGCAGTCTCGGCGCCATGCAAGTAGGTGTCATACAGATGTAATACAAGTAGGCATCACTCGTGTCATAGTTGTGTCATGCAAGTAGATGTCACAGAAGTAGGCATCACTCATGTCATATTTATGTCATGCAAGTAGGTGTCACACAGATGTCAGACAAGTAGGCATCACTCGTGGCATACTTATGTCATGCAAGTAGGTGTCACGCAGATGTCATACAAATATGCATCGCTCATGTCATAGTTCTGTCATGCAAGTAGGTGTCACACATATGTCATACAAATACGTATCACCCGTGTCATACTTATGTCGTGCAAGTAGGTGTCATACATGTCATACAAATATCGGTAGGCATCACTCATGTCATACTTATGTCGTGCAAGTATGTGTCACACAGATGTCATAAAAGTTGGCATAACACATGTCATTTTTGTGCTATGTCAAATAAATGTCATGCAACATGTGTCAAGTCAAACGTGTCATTCCAGTAGGTATCTAGCAGTTGTAAAGATGTGCTGTAACAATGTCATAGAGACTAACTGTCCATGTGATTTAGTGTCCCGACAAGTAAATCTTCTCAGCAGGTTGATGTCATCCATAGGAACAGGAGACCTTGGCATAACATGAATAAATTTAAATTTTACTCTTGTTTATCTAAAAATGTGTGTTGTCATGCACCATCCCACACATGGCATACATTGTGTGTGTCGGGCACCATCCCACACATGGCATACATTGCGTGTGTCGGGCACCATCCCACACATGGCATACATTGCGTGTGTCGGGCACCATCCCACACATCGCATACATTGCGTGTGTCAGGCACCATCCCACACATGCATACATTGTGTGTGTCGGGCACCATCCCACACATGGCATACATTGTGTGTGTCGGGCACCATCCCACACATGGCATACATTGTGTGTGTCGGGCACCATCCCACACATGGCATACATTGTGTGTGTCGGGCACCATCCCACACATGGCATACATTGTGTGTGTCGGGCAGGTAGACCCAAAACATTGACCTGCACTATTTCTGGGCCTTTCCTTTGAACCTGACTGACTACTATCTCTTGTGCTTGCCAGACGATGTTGGCCATCATCCAACAGAAGTTGTCCACAGAGACGTGTGATGAGGTGATGGAGATTGCCTGGAGTACGATGTGGAATGTCACTGGTAGGCTTGTTACTGTCTTCTCAGCAACTAGTTTGATTTAGTAGGGGAAGGCAGTGTTAGTTGAGCCACCCATGTTTCCCGGAAAACTACAGCAGCGACAGTCACATCGTATCACCCAGTGATTGAACATGTTATTAAAACACGATTTACGTATAATAGGTTACGTTTGTCACAATGGTCAGAACATGTGAACTAAAAGTATGTTTTTTGATGTTTTATGAAACTTAGTAATTGTGATTAATGTCTGCTGATGTGTAAACTATCAACGCATGTGACCAGACTTTGTTGTTTGTGCCACTTACAAATGGTTTAACTATGCACAGAGAAGAAGATTATTTACATAGCTTTGCGCATTAATGAGAAGATAATTAAATAAGCTTTTGACTTATGAATATGATTGCACCCTAGATATAAAAAATATATAAAAAATACCTCAATTAACACTGCCTTCACCTACTCTGGGTCAAAACCATTTAAACTCACTGTTACAACCTGGTTTCCTTGGCATAACCACATAAGAATTTACCTCCCCTGGCAGAGTTGACTAAATTACTTTAATGTTGTACTTGAGTAAAAGTAATTCACCTAAAAACTACTTGAGTAAAAGTAAAATTACTTTGTAAAAAAAACTACTTGAGTAACAAGTAAAACTACTTTTCAGGAGTACTTGAAGTAAAAGTAGAAGTAAAAGTACAACACTTAGAAATAACAACAAAATCATGAGTAATATTATATAAATTACACAACTTGCATCTGACAACTGTTTTGCAACCACTCTGCCTATAACAATGCGCTCCCAAACAGCCTTAACTGGTCAGTCGGTCTGCCACCATTGAACATGGTGCTCACTTGGATGCTTGGACAATCACATTATCTTTAATGAGCACTCACAACATCAAATGATTTCAGTTAAATACAGAACTTAATTAATGATGAGGCACAATCTGTCTTTTTATCGACCTGTTTCACTGAGGTATGGGAGGAGTTAGATTGTACAACAGGATATGTATACACAGGTATGATTGTATCTGAGTAGGTAGAGGGTACTAGTAGTAGCCTCTCAGGGAAACTGGTCAGAGGTAATACAACCTAGCACTGCCCATAGTAAAATTAACAAAGACATTTGATACCAAGCTGATGAAGCCATCTGGCTCGTGAACCCCCACCTTCTCACGTCTTCCCAGACATGTTTTATCAGCTCACACAAACATTGAAACAACAGGCTTTAGCAGCTAGCTGTGTTAGTTACCTGTTACCAGCTAGGGCTAGAATTGATCAGAAGACAGACCAGTGCAACAGAGGAATGCTGTTGCTAATTGCAATTAAAAGTGACCTGTCAGGGCCCCTGTCCCTGTCTTTGATATTATTTATATTATGGGTCAGCTTGAATAAGCCATTGCTGGGAAAAGATGCTGCCAAATGGCAGAGTATCGATTCTTTACTATTTAGTTCTGTCGAGTAATCATTATTATGAATTTATTAAACATCTCAATATGAATGTTATTCGTGAAAGTAAAATGCTGTTGTGACGTAAGCCAGTAAGGCCGTTGCTGACAATGTCAATGGGCGAAAATCAGTTCTCGTTCTCGATCCACGATGCGCGTTCGCTCACGAATATCAGAATTGTGTCAGTGTATGGGGATTATCAATACATTGTCGAAATTGCAAATTTTAATATTTATAATACGTATTGGAAACTTACTGATTAATAGTTTATAGGGTGCAACGGAGACATTTGCATCGTGGTTTGAGATGGCGTGCAAGCGTTGTGTGCTCGAAGTGACATTTCATGTCAACGGCCTTGACCTGACCTATGCCAATATTTGGCAGACTTCGTTCACTGACTTAGATATAAAACAGTGGTTGCGTCGATTTCCCGAAGAGAGGTATGCATGCAAATATGATCGCGAACTGGCATGCGATTGAATGATATTAATAGCTTTTGGCCTGGCGACTATGAACAGTTTTTGAAATGTCATTGACGGTGGAGCGCCACCGGCCGCAGCTGTTTCGCCAAAAAATGTAACAAAAATATATTGCGAAGTAAATAAAAGTAACTGAGTAAAAAGTCACATTACTTTAGATAAAACTACTTCGTTACAAGCAAAAAGTATTTAGTCAAAATTCTACTTCGTTACACGGCAATTACTTGAAATAACTACTCAAGTATCAATGCCAACCCTGTGCCCTGGATATGACGCCTTGTCTTGCTCCTCCATAGTTCACTAGCTGTGTAACCTTCCTTGACAAAATTTACATAATACATAAACATAGGGTTGTAGCTATTTAATATCACTATACAATATTATATTATGTCAGCTGGACACTATTATACAATACAGAGCAATTATCATAAGACTTTGTTATCATCCAAAGCGAATGACTTTGTTGAATATTTACACATGCATATTTTGAAATCAGTTATATATCAAGTGAATATTTTAAATGTAGAATTTACCATCCTTTAGCTTTTAACTTTATTTACAATGTTCAGAACGGGATGTAAAATATTATTATAGCATTCTTTGGGATACCTTCTCTCATCGTTTGTTGTTCCAGACGAGACTGCTACTAATTGTGAGAGGTTTCTCAACTGCAACGGCATGGATCTCTTTCTCGCCTGCCTCGAAGTGAGTTCATATTTGTTAAAAATCTTTTTCTCTGGTCTGTGATGTGGGCCTTTGGAAGAAGGTAGTGGCAACAGAGGCTTTACTTGCAAATGAGACAAACATTGCTTATAAATGCATAGACAAAAACAACGTCACTTTAAAGGTAGTAATAATCATACAAATGTTTATGATCGTAAATAGTTAAATAGGCATATGTACACTTTATTTATTCAGATATTTAACCATCAGTAATTAGACCCATATGTCTTATTGGCAAAATTAGTGATGTACATAATTACACTGATACACTGATACACTGATGCCTTAATTCTTTTGCACAGACTTTCTCAGACAAAGAGGAGCTGCTTCGCAACATGATGGGACTTATGGTAAGTCTGCAGTCTGTCACCACCACACATCAGATTTTAAATGAATATATAATTAAATCCGATTTAAAATGAATATATCATGATGCAAATTAAAATAATTCTAGAGAGCAGTACATCACCCAGAGTGATTTTTAAGAGATTCACAATTGCATGTTTAAAGAGTACCATTGTGATGCAGGGTAATGTTGCTGAGGTGCAGTATTTGAGATCGTGGTTGATGAAGCCCAAGTACATCACTGTGTTCAGGTGAGTTTGCAGGCTGTCTTCAGTGCAAGTACATCACTGTGTTCAGGTGAGTCTGCATGCTGTCTTCAGTGCAAGTACATCACTGTGTTCAGGTGAGTTTGCAGGCTGTCTTCAGTGCAAGTACATCACTGTGTTCAGGTGAGTCTGCAGGCTGTCTTCAGTGCAAGTACATCACTGTGTTCAGGTGAGTCTGTAGGCTGTCTTCAGTGCAAGTACATCACTGTGTTCAGGTGAGTCTGCAGGCTGTCTTCAGTGCAAGTACATCACTGTGTTCAGGTGAGTCTGCAGGCTGTCTTCAGTGCAAGTAGATCCTGTGTTCAGGTGAGTCTGCAGGCTGTCTTCAGTGCTAGTACATCACTGTGTTCAGGTGAGTCCGCATGCTGTCTTCAGTGCTAGTACATCACTGTGTTCAGGTGAGTCTGCAGGCTGTCTTCAGTGCAAGTAGATCACTGTGTTCAGGTGAGTCCGCAGGCTGTCTTCAGTGCTAGTACATCACTGTGTTCAGGTGAGTCTGCATGCTGTCTTCAGTGCTAGTACATCACTGTGTTCAGGTGAGTCTGCAGGCTGTCTTCAGTGCAAGTATATCACTGTGTTCAGGTGAGTCTGTAGGCTGTCTTCATTCCTAGTACATCACTGTGTTCAGGTGAGTCTGCAGGCTGTCTTCATTCCTAGTACATTACTGTGTTCAGGTGAGTCTGCAGGCTGTCTTCAGTACAAGTACATCACTGTGTTCAGGTGAGTCTGCAGGCTGTCTTCAGTGCAAGTACATCACTGTGTTCAGGTGAGTCTACAGGCTGTCTTCAGTGCAAGTACATCACTGTGTTCAGGTGAGTCTGCATGCTGTCTTCAGTGCAAGTACATCACTGTGTTCAGGTGAGTCTACAGGCTGTCTTCAGTGCAAGTACATCACTGTGTTCAGGTGAGTCTGCATGCTGTCTTCAGTGCAAGTACATCACTGTGTTCAGGTGAGTCTACAGGCTGTCTTCAGTACAAGTACATCACTGTGTTCAGGTGAGTCTGCAGGCTGTCTTCAGTGCAAGTACATCACTGTGTTCAGGTGAGTCTACAGGCTGTCTTCAGTGCAAGTACATCACTGTGTTCAGGTGAATCTGCAGGCTGTCTTCAGTGCAAGTACATCACTGTGTTCAGGTGAATCTGCAGGCTGTCTTCAGTGCTAGTACATCACTGTGTTCAGGTGAGTCTGCAGGCTGTCTTCAGTGCAAGTACATCACTGTGTTCAGGTGAGTCTGCAGGCTGTCTTCAGTGCCAGTTGTTCAGGCTTTCAAACACACAGTAGCTATATAAAAACGCCATAAACATTTAAATGACCACTGCTTATCTGAGAAAGTGCATAGTCTTAAAATATCACAGTTCTTAGTCATTGACTTTGTCACACCACCTAGGTAGTTCACACCACCTAGGTAGTTCACACCACCTAGGTAGTTCACACCACCTAGGTAGTTCACACCACCTAGGTAGTTCACACCACCTAGGTAGTTCACACCACCTAGGTAGTTCACACCACCTAGGTAGTTCACACCACCTAGGTAGTTCACACCACCTAGGTAGTTCACACCACCTAGGTAGTTCACACCACCTAGGTAGTTCACACCACCTAGGTAGTTCACACCACCTAGGTAGTTCACACCACCTAGGTAGTTCACACCACCTAGGTAGTTCACACCACCTAGGTAGTTCACACCACCTAGGTAGTTCACACCACCTAGGGAGTTCACACCACCTAGGTAGTTCACACCACCTAGGTAGTTCACACCACCTAGGTAGTTCACACCACCTAGGTAGTTCACACCACCTAGGTAGTTCACACCACCTAGGTAGTTCACACCACCTAGGTAGTTCACACCACCTAGGTAGTTCACACCACCTAGGTAGTTCACACCACCTAGGTAGTTCACACCACCTAGGTAGTTCACACCACCTAGGTAGTTCACACCACCTAGGTAGTTCACACCACCTAGGTAGTTCACACCACCTAGGTAGTTCACACCACCTAGGTAGTTCACACCACCTAGGTAGTTCACACCACCTAGGTAGTTCACACCACCTAGGTAGTTCACACCACCTAGGTAGTTCACACCACCTAGGTAGTTCACACCACCTAGGTAGTTCACACCACCTAGGTAGTTCACACCACCTAGGTAGTTCACACCACCTAGGTAGTTCACACCACCTAGGTAGTTCACACCACCTAGGTAGTTCACACCACCTAGGTAGTTCACACCACCTAGGTAGTTCACACCACCTAGGTAGTTCACACCACCTAGGTAGTTCACACCACCTAGGTAGTTCACACCACCTAGGTAGTTCACACCACCTAGGTAGTTCACACCACCTAGGTAGTTCACACCACCTAGGTAGTTCACACCACCTAGGTAGTTCACACCACCTAGGTAGTTCACACCACCTAGGTAGTAGACAGTATATCAAATTAGTCCAGTAGCCTATTTAGATGTGGCACGGGTCATGTCTTCCTTTGCTCAGAGTCATAATCTCAGTAGCACTGTCCTTCCACTGTCCTATTCTTTTTGTTATCCAGTGTCATCACTTGGTTATATTGAACAAATAGTTACAGCTAATGGAGAAATGTTCATATACAGGTGTATACTACTTATTTTGCTAAGGATCACAATTTTCTAGTAATCTGTTTATTGCGTGATATTATAATGTGCAATAATATTGGTTCGAATACTTTGTTTGACATGTTATCTGCACTTATCAAGTGATTTTTCAGTACGTGTGGTTAGACATGACCCTCGTCTCATAGCAGAAAGGGGTTCATCCCATATTTTGTGGATTTTTAAGGTATTGGAGCTATTTTTATTGTTTTTGATTGAAGCAGTCGTAGAATACTCCAAGACTGTTGAAATACAGTTAACAGTTATTCTGATGTATTCACTATACTTTAAAGCCATGAAGTGCATCAGCAGCCATTCTCTGGGAGCATCCCTGTTTCTCCTGAAGGCTCCTGCATGCTTAAATAGATTTTTATATGGCACAACAGTACACTGATTACATTTGACTAGCTACTAAATGTATTTTAGCAGTTTTGAAAAATTCTGTGCCTGCTCCAGTCAAAAATGAAAAAATTGCTCCAGTACCTTCAAAATCCACAACATAGGGGGTGACCCCCTTTCTGCTATGATATGACTGTCATACCTGACCACATATACTGAAAGAAAACACTTGATAAGTGCAGATAACAAGTCAAACAAAGCATTCACATAATATTACTGCACATTATAATATCACATAATAAATAGATTACTTGAAAATTGTGATCTGTAGCAAAAAAAACATCTAGCAATGAATGTGACATTTTTGCCGATTTGCACATGTTTTTATATAATAATATGTAGGAAATGATAAGGATGCAATTTATTGTTGTTAACACATTGTTGACATGCTCATTACCATGACAGCAACCTCCTTGACTCGACCAGTGATGGGATCGAGGTGAGCTACAATGCATGTGGCGTGCTAGCTCACTTGGTATCTGATGGCGATGAGGCATGGGTGTGCACAATGCCCTCTAGGGAGGGAGTCATGCAAAAGATGCTCACTGCGATACGCCGATGGAATCTGATGACGAGGAGGAACATCAATTACAGGTGTGTGACATGACTATGGTATATAGGTGAACATGTATATACACACACACATATATGCCCATCCTGAGGGGGCTGGGGGGAGGTTCGTATGAACCCTCCTTTTTGAGTGATTTTTATCAATGCAAAATGTTTCAGAAATCATCCCAGACATCCACAGCTAACTGTGTGTTTTGTGTTTTAAGGTAGGCGGCTTCCTTGAAATCAAGCTAACTGTGCATTGTAGTCATGAAATCAACACAAAAGTTATACTGTCAATTGAAGCTACATCCTTTATGCCAATAATAAACACAAATGATACGCTTTTGTAAAAGAACATTATTAAAAACTGAAAACAGTATAAAATTAACGTATTACCAGTGGTTTTGAGTGTGATTTTAAGATGGCAAACCCTGATTTTTTGCCAAGCAGTTCATTAGTTTTTTTTCTGTGTATATAGAGATGAATAATAAGTTAATTTCTGCCAAATTTGACTGAAATGACATTATTCCTTGTGGATAAAATTTGGCTTTTGATAATAGTTTTGCTAATTTTGCTGCCGACGTAGCTGTTACTGCCAACGTAGCTGTTACTGCCGACGTAGCTGTTACTGACGACGTAGCTGTTACTGTGTCAGATATTTCACAAACTTGCACGGGGCTGCCAGCTTGTTTTGCCTTCTTATAGAGATAAATGAGAAATTAATATTTTGGCCAAGTTTTACTGAAGTGGTTTTACTCCTTGTGGGTCAAATATTGAATGTTGTAAAAATTTAGCTAAAATATGGTCTTACCGCAACTTAATAAAGTACATAAAATTAATTTTATCATTTTTGTTATGCGAGTTTGACATTATGCTTTATATAATATGAACATATCAACTTACAGTATTCCTGCAAGTTTTGTGTTTGAATAGTAAATACATCTTGTGTTATGGCTGATTATGATCAAAGTACAGTATTTTACTAATTTAGCAGGTGATGTAGCTGTTAGTATGCCAGATGTTAAAAAAATTTGCATGGAACCCCCCAACTTTTGTTTCCTTTTTTGAACTTTGGGGTCTAATGGATTTCAAACAACCTTTAAAATTTAAAGCTTAATTATTTCATTTCAGGGTAATCAGCCATATCCTGGGATTAAATGTGCAATGTTCCTTAATGACAAATGATTGATGCCCTTTCAAATGATGGTGTTGCCAAATACGTTATATACTGAATAAGAGCATAAAACATAAAAAGAGGCTTTAAATTTGCCGCCTCACCGAAAGTGCCGAACAATACCAGCATTAGATTTGTGCTGTGTGACGTCACGTGTGGAATATGGCCACCATCCTGGAGGGCGTGTGGGGGCCTGACTGTGGTTGACACCTGTGCAGCGGCTTGTAAACAATGACTGCTGACTCCAGTAGTTCTGCGAACTATGTCAATTTTGACACAGAGAACGACGCATTTGATGATGATATATATTTTGGATTAGGTAGATGGTGAAAAGGGTCAGGTCGATAATGCATCCTTGCTTGACCTCTGTTCTAAAAGGCTATTTTTTCAGTCCACTGTAGAGGATGGTTATAGTCAGTTTGTTATGGAGAAGTCAAATTTTCCGGAACAAAGTAACAGCTTATGATTTTGAGACCTGAGAGACTACTGAGATCAAGTGAAGTGTTCTGAACAAATATTCATGTACAAGAATATATTAACTAGTTACGCATATTTTATATAATAACACAATAAGACTAGCATGTTTGTTTCAGACCAAAGTCCATATGTAAAAGGTACGTTCTTATATAGCACAGTATTTAGTCCATAGGACTATTCAGAGCGCTTTACTGTACACCCCCTGGCAGACCTGTTCATTCGAACACCAACTTGAATGCTCTGCAATTACTACATGAACACTATTTCACATATCCATCACCATCTATAGCCAGGTACTCATTTATACAGCTCAGTGAACTGATGCAACGTGGAGTGAAAAAAATCTCCCAAGCTTCTAAATATATATATATATATATATATATATATATATATATATATACATGTACAGCTGTACATAAAATATAATTAAAATATATATATATATATGTCATATATGAATAGCATACAATTGTCTAACCCAATGCTTGATCATTGCAAGATGATAATTAACAACTAGTTGATTCTGTGACTGTTCCAGACAATGTAAAATGATAAATATAGATGAATATATATATCCATTAATTTTTTAATAGTTGAAGTCATATCAAACAAATTTGTTATATCAAGCAAACTCTAAGTTATATCAAAGAAAGTTATATCAAACAAACTTGTAAGTTATATAAAAAAATTTGGCACTATCACCACTTAGTTTCCACAACCCAAAACTTCTCTATGTGGGAGTGATCCCCCTCCCTGAGGAACATAAACTTCTCTGTGGGAGTGATCCCCTTCCCTGAGGAACATAAACTTCTCTATGTGGGAGTGATCCCCCTCCCCCGAGGAACCTTAGGCTTGGTCTTAGCTCAATGTCCCTTTCGGTAAGCAGATTTGGTGAATTCGCTACAAGCCCCATTTGATACTCATAGAGGGCTCCATAGAAGTACAGTTGACAGTAGTGAGAGTAGCAGCCCTTTGGCGAGGCCCGCTTGCCAGAGATCGAAACAACCATAATCTCAAAGTGAGCTGAGCATAGGCCCATACCATAAGCATAGGCCCATACCATAAGCATAGGCCCATTCCCTAAGCATAGGCCCATACCCTAAGCATAGGCCCATACCCTAAGCATAGGCCCATACCCTAAGCATAGGCCCATACCCTAAGCCAGCTGTGCTTTTTAGGCATGAATTTTTTTACTTCATTTTTGCAAAGTATTAATAAATAATGCAGTTGTGAACCGAATCCTGCTGCATTATTCTCTCATGTCACTGCTATCACGACTATGAAACTAAGTCTACAGATATAGCTGCAAGTATGAATGGACAATGCACTTCTGTTGCTTCTCTGACATCACATCAAGGCTTGCTGAATAGTTGCTGCAAAGATATGCATACCGAAGCAGGCCAGTAATTGAAGCAGGCCAGTTAGACACAGTGTAATTTGGAACTATTAATTGATTAAATTCTAATCAAATGTTTGGCTTGGTGAAAATGGAAATAGACACTGGATGGCATATAATATGATTTTAAACAATCATTGTTGTCATTCCTTTAAAAACATAGGCCATATTGACCCCTCGTTGTCATTCCTTTAAACACATAGGCCATATTGACCTCTCGTTGTCATTCCTTTAAACACATAGGCCATATTGACCCCTCGTTGTCATTCCTTTAAACACATAGGCCATATTGACCTCTCGTTGTCATTCCTTTAAACACATAGGTCATATTGACCCCTCGTTGTCATTCCTTTAAACACATAGGCCATATTGACCCCTCGTTGTCATTCCTTTAAACACATAGGCCATATTGACCCCTCGTTGTCATTCCTTTAAACACATAGGCCATATTGACCTCTCGTTGTCATTCCTTTAAACACATAGGCCATATTGACGCCTCGTTGACATTCCTTTAAACACATAGACCATATTGACCTCTCGTTGTCATTCCTTTAAACACATAGGCCATATTGACCTCTCGTTGTCATTCCTTTAAACACATAGGCCATATTGACCCCTCGTTGTCATTCCTTTAAACACATAGGCCATATTGACCTCTCGTTGTCATTCCTTTAAACACATAGGTCATATTGACCCCTCGTTGTCATTCCTTTAAACACATAGGCCATATTGACCCCTCGTTGTCATTCCTTTAAACACATAGGCCATATTGACCCCTCGTTGTCATTCCTTTAAACACATAGGCCATATTGACCTCTCGTTGTCATTCCTTTAAACACATAGGCCATATTGACCCCTCGTTGTCATTCCTTTAAACACATAGGCCATATTGACCTCTCGTTGTCATTCCTTTAAACACAGACCATATTGACCCCTCGTTGTCATTCCTTTAAACACATAGGCCATATTGACCTCTCGTTGTCATTCCTTTAAACACATAGGCCATATTGACCCCTCGTTGTCATTCCTTTAAACACATAGGTCATATTGACCCCTCGTTGTCATTCCTTTAAACACATAGGCCATATTGACCTCTCGTTGTCATTCCTTTAAACACATAGGCCATATTGACCCCTCGTTGTCATTCCTTTAAACACATAGGTCATATTGACCTCTCGTTGTCATTCCTTTAAACACATAGGTCATATTGACCCCTCGTTGTCATTCCTTTAAACACATAGGCCATATTGACCTCTCGTTGTCATTCCTTTAAACACATAGGTCATATTGACCCCTCGTTGTCATTCCTTTAAACACATAGGCCATATTGACCTCTCGTTGTCATTCCTTTAAATACATAGGCCATATTGACCCCTCGTTGTCATTCCTTTAAACACATAGGCCATATTGACCTCTCGTTGTCATTCCTTTAAACACATAGGCCATATTGACCTCTCGTTGTCATTCCTTTAAACACATAGGCCATATTGACCTCTCGTTGTCATTCCTTTAAACACATAGGCCATATTGACCTCTCGTTGTCATTCCTTTAAACACATAGGCCATATTGACCTCTCGTTGCCATTCCTTTAAACACATAGGCCATATTGACCTCTCGTTGTCATTCCTTTAAACACATAGGCCATATTGACCCCTCGTTGCCATTCCTTTAAACACATAGGCCATATTGACCTCTCGTTGTCATTCCTTTAAACACATAGGCCATATTGACCCCTCGTTGTCATTCCTTTAAACACAGGCCATATTGACCTCTCGTTGTCATTCCTTTAAACACATAGGCCATATTGACCTCTCGTTGCCATTCCTTTAAACACATAGGCCATATTGACCTCTCGTTGTCATTCCTTTAAACACATAGGCCATATTGACCCCTCGTTGTCATTCCTTTAAACACATAGGCCATATTGACCTCTCGTTGTCATTCCTTTAAACACATAGGCCATATTGACCTCTCGTTGTCATTCCTTTAAACACAGGCCATATTGACCTCTCGTTGTCATTCCTTTAAACACATAGGCCATATTGACCCCTCGTTGTCATTCCTTTAAACACATAGGCCATATTGACCTCTCGTTGTCATTCCTTTAAACACATAGGCCATATTGACCCCTCGTTGTCATTCCTTTAAACACATAGGCCATATTGACCTCTCGTTGTCATTCCTTTAAACACATAGGCCATATTGACCCCTCGTTGTCATTCCTTTAAACACATAGGCCATATTGACCTCTCGTTGTCATTCCTTTAAACACATAGGTCATATTGACCCCTCGTTGTCATTCCTTTAAACACATAGGCCATATTGACCTCTCGTTGTCATTCCTTTAAACACATAGGCCATATTGACCCCTCGTTGTCATTCCTTTAAACACATAGGTCATATTGACCTCTCGTTGTCATTCCTTTAAACACATAGGTCATATTGACCCCTCGTTGTCATTCCTTTAAACACATAGGCCATATTGACCTCTCGTTGTCATTCCTTTAAACACATAGGTCATATTGACCCCTCGTTGTCATTCCTTTAAACACATAGGCCATATTGACCTCTCGTTGTCATTCCTTTAAACACATAGGCCATATTGACCTCTCGTTGTCATTCCTTTAAACACATAGGCCATATGGACCCCTCGTTGTCATTCCTTTAAACACATAGGCCATATTGACCCCTCGTTGTCATTCCTTTAAACACATAGGCCATATTGACCTCTCGTTGTCATTCCTTTAAACACATAGGTCATATTGACCCCTCGTTGTCATTCCTTTAAACACATAGGCCATATTGACCTCTCGTTGTCATTCCTTTAAACACATAGGTCATATTGACCCCTCGTTGTCATTCCTTCAAACACATAGGCCATATTGACCCCTCGTTGTCATTCCTTTAAACACATAGGCCATATTGACCCCTCGTTGTCATTCCTTCAAACACATAGGCCATATTGACCTCTCGTTGTCATTCCTTTAAACACATAGGTCATATTGACCTCTCGTTGCCATTCCTTTAAACACATAGGCCATATTGACCTCTCGTTGTCATTCCTTTAAACACATAGGCCATATTGACCCCTCGTTGTCATTCCTTTAAACACATAGGCCATATTGACCTCTCGTTGTCATTCCTTTAAACACATAGGCCATATTGACCTCTCGTTGTCATTCCTTTAAACACAGGCCATATTGACCTCTCGTTGTCATTCCTTTAAACACATAGGCCATATTGACCCCTCGTTGTCATTCCTTTAAACACATAGGCCATATTGACCTCTCGTTGTCATTCCTTTAAACACATAGGCCATATTGACCTCTCGTTGTCATTCCTTTAAACACATAGACCATATTGACCCCTCGTTGTCATTCCTTTAAACACATAGGCCATATTGACCTCTCGTTGTCATTCCTTTAAACACATAGGCCATATTGACCTCTCGTTGTCATTCCTTTAAACACATAGGCCATATTGACCTCTCGTTGCCATTCCTTTAAACACATAGGCCATATTGACCTCTCGTTGTCATTCCTTTAAACACATAGGCCATATTGACCCCTCGTTGCCATTCCTTTAAACACATAGGCCATATTGACCTCTCGTTGTCATTCCTTTAAACACATAGGCCATATTGACCCCTCGTTGTCATTCCTTTAAACACAGGCCATATTGACCTCTCGTTGTCATTCCTTTAAACACATAGGCCATATTGACCTCTCGTTGCCATTCCTTTAAACACATAGGCCATATTGACCTCTCGTTGTCATTCCTTTAAACACATAGGCCATATTGACCCCTCGTTGTCATTCCTTTAAACACATAGGCCATATTGACCTCTCGTTGTCATTCCTTTAAACACATAGGCCATATTGACCTCTCGTTGTCATTCCTTTAAACACAGGCCATATTGACCTCTCGTTGTCATTCCTTTAAACACATAGGCCATATTGACCCCTCGTTGTCATTCCTTTAAACACATAGGCCATATTGACCTCTCGTTGTCATTCCTTTAAACACATAGGCCATATTGACCTCTCGTTGTCATTCCTTTAAACACATAGGTCATATTGACCTCTCGTTGTCATTCCTTTAAACACATAGGCCATATTGACCTCTCGTTGTCATTCCTTTAAACACAGGCCATATTGACCTCTCGTTGTCATTCCTTTAAACACATAGACCATATTGACCCCTCGTTGTCATTCCTTTAAACACAGGCCATATTGACCCCTCGTTGTCATTCCTTTAAACACATCACCATATTGACCCCTCGTTGTCATTCCTTTAAACACATAGGCCATATTGACCTCTCGTTGTCATTCCTTTAAACACAGGCCATATTCACCCCTCGTTGTCATTCCTTTAAACACATAGGCCATATTGACCTCTCGTTGTCATTCCTTTAAACACATAGGCCATATGGACCCCTCGTTGTCATTCCTTTAAACACATAGGCCATATTGACCCCTCGTTGTCATTCCTTTAAACACATAGGCCATATTGACCCCTCGTTGTCATTCCTTCAAACACATAGGCCATATTGACCCCTCATTGTCATTCCTTTAAACACATAGGCCATATTGACCCCTCGTTGTCATTCCTTTAAACACATAGGCCATATTGACCCCTCGTTGTCATTCCTTTAAACACATAGGCCATATTGACCCCTCGTTGTCATTCCTTTAAACACAGGCCATATTGACCCCTCGTTGTCATTCCTTCAAACACATAGGCCATATTGACCTCTCGTTGTCATTCCTTTAAACACATAGGCCATATTGACCTCTCGTTGCCATTCCTTTAAACACATAGGCCATATTGACCTCTCGTTGTCATTCCTTTAAACACATACGCCATATTGACCCCTCGTTGTCATTCCTTTAAACACATAGGCCATATTGACCTCTCGTTGTCATTCCTTTAAACACATAGGCCATATTGACCTCTCGTTGTCATTCCTTTAAACACATAGACCATATTGACCTCTCGTTGTCATTCCTTTAAACACATAGGCCATATTGACCTCTCGTTGTCATTCCTTTAAACACATAGACCATATTGACCTCTCGTTGTCATTCCTTTAAACACATAGACCATATTGACCTCTCGTTGTCATTCCTTTAAACACATAGGTCATATTGACCTCTCGTTGTCATTCCTTTAAACACATAGACCATATTGACCCCTCGTTGTCATTCCTTTAAACACATAGGTCATATTGACCTCTCGTTGTCATTCCTTTAAACACATAGACCATATTGACCTCTCGTTGTCATTCCTTTAAACACATAGACCATATTGACCCCTCGTTGTCATTCCTTTAAACACATAGACCATATTGACCTCTCGTTGTCATTCCTTTAAACACATAGACCATATTGACCCCTCGTTGTCATTCCTTTAAACACATAGACCATATTGACCTCTCGTTGTCATTCCTTTAAACACATAGGCCATATGGACCCCTCGTTGTCATTCCTTTAAACACAGACCATATTGACCTCTCGTTGTCATTCCTTTAAACACATAGGCCATATTGACCTCTCGTTGTCATTCCTTTAAACACATAGGTCATATTGACCTCTCGTTGTCATTCCTTTAAACACATAGGCCATATTGACCTCTCGTCATTCCTTTAAACACATAGGCCATATTGACCTCTCGTTGTCATTCCTTTAAACACATAGACCATATTGACCCCTCGTTGTCATTCCTTTAAACACATAGACCATATTGACCTCTCGTTGTCATTCCTTTAAACACATAGGCCATATGGACCCCTCGTTGTCATTCCTTTAAACACAGACCATATTGACCTCTCGTTGTCATTCCTTCAAACACATAGGCCATATTGACCTCTCGTTGTCATTCCTTTAAACACATAGGCCATATTGACCTCTCGTTGTCATTCCTTTAAACACAGGCCATATTGACCTCTCGTTGTCATTCCTTTAAACACATAGACCATATTGACCCCTCGTTGTCATTCCTTTAAACACATAGACCATATTGACCTCTCGTTGTCATTCCTTTAAACACATAGACCATATTGACCTCTCGTTGTCATTCCTTTAAACACATAGACCATATTGACCCCTCGTTGTCATTCCTTTAAACACATAGACCATATTGACCTCTCGTTGTCATTCCTTTAAACACATAGACCATACTGACCTCTCGTTGTCATTCCTTTAAACACATAGACCATATTGACCCCTCGTTGTCCTCGGGGAAGTTGCATTCCATTCTGCTCTGTTTATGACATGCCGCTCTGCTGCCAACAGTGAGAGCCCAGTATTACTTCTGATCTGGTCATGTGCACAGTGCAATTAACATATAATTAGTTTTGAGGGTTGTAGTCATACAATCACTGACCACGTGAGAGCACAGTAATCATGGGGCAGTTCGGAGTGATCAAAATGTTAACACCATTAACTATGCTTTGTCAAAATTGACACAAATCTGACCTCTGCCTTTCTCTCATATCAGAAAATATACTTTGCCTACCAGATGGTGTACCATTATGGAACTATCCTGGATACCAGATGATATACCATGATGAGTGACTGCCTTGGGCACAATAATGTAGACTATACCATGATGTATCTTTCTTTCCCAAGATATACCTTCTTGGGTACCAGATGGTGTACTAGGATGTGTGACTTTCTTGGGTACCAGATGGTGTACTAGGATGTGTGACTTTCTTGGGTACCAGATGGTGTACTAGGATGTGTGACTTTCTTGGGTACCAGATGGTGTACTAGGATGTGTGACTTTCTTGGGTACCAGATGGTGTACTAGGATGTGTGACTTTCTTGGGTACCAGATGGTGTACTAGGATGTGTGACGTTCTTGGGTACCAGATGGTGTACTAGGATGTGTGACGTTCTTGGGTACCAGATGGTGTACTAGGATGTGTGACGTTCTTGGGTACCAGATGGTGTACTAGGATGTGTGACGTTCTTGGGTACCAGATGGTGTACTAGGATGTGTGACTTTCTTGGGTACCAGATGGTGTACTAGGATGTGTGACTTTCTTTGGTACCAGATGGTGTACTAGGATGTGTGACGTTCTTGGGTACCAGATGGTGTACTAGGATGTGTGACTTTCTTGGGTACCAGATGGTGTACTAGGATGTGTGACTTTCTTGGGTACCAGATGGTGTACTAGGATGTGTGACTTTCTTGGGTACCAGATGGTGTACTAGGATGTGTGACGTTCTTGGGTACCAGATGGTGTACTAGGATGTATGACGTTCTTGGGTACCAGATGGTGTACTAGGATGTGTGACTTTCTTGGGTACCAGATGGTGTACTAGGATGTGTGAATTTCTTGGGTACCAGATGGTGTACTAGGATGTGTGACTTTCTTGGGTACCAGATGGTGTACTAGGATGTGTGACTTTCTTGGGTACCGGATGGTGTACTAGGATGTGTGACGTTCTTGGGTACCGGATGGTGTACTAGGATGTGTGACGTTCTTGGGTACCGGATGGTGTACTAGGATGTGTGACTTTCCTGGGTACCAGATGGTGTACTAGGATGTGTGACGTTCTTGGGTACCGGATGGTGTACTAGGATGTGTGACTTGCTTGGGTACCAGATGGTGTACTAGGATGTGTGACTTTCTTGGGTACCGGATGGTGTACTAGGATGTGTGACTTGCTTGGGTACCAGATGGTGTACTAGGATGTGTGACGTTCTTGGGTACCGGATGGTGTACTAGGATGTGTGACTTGATTGGGTACCAGATGGTGTACTAGGATGTGTGACTTTCTTGGGTACCGGATGGTGTACTAGGATGTGTGACTTGCTTGGGTACCAGATAGTGTACTAGGATGTGTGACTTTCTTGGGTACCGGATGGTGTACTAGGATGTGTGACTTTCTTGGGTACCGGATGGTGTACTAGGATGTGTGATTTTCTTGGTTTCAAGATGGTGTGACTTTCTTGCAGGTCATTTGAGCCAATCCTGAGACTGTTGCAGAAGTCTGATGCCCCCCAGGCCCAGCACTGGGCCATCTGGGCCCTGTGTAATCTCACCAAGATGTACCGTGAGTAGACAGCATTTGACCCTTACACAAACAATACATATAACTTGGTCGGTAGCCACTGGTCACTATTTGTCCTTAGAGAGAGGCTCTGCTTGGACGCCAACATTTCAGAATGATTATAAAAAAAACAGAAAACTACCCCGTACAATGCTACCAGTTTGTTCTACAAATCATATTTAGCAGCTCCGCAGCAAATGCAGACATTAGGAATAGTTCTGTATAATGATAGATATATGTTAATAGGTTGGACCATTTTGTAAAAGTAGTAATCCTCCATTCCTTTGTATTCCAGCCATCAGCAGTCAAAGATGAGACGTGAACATGTAATGATACATTTTCAAAGTCAGAGTCTTGGAATCACCAAGATTACGGTGGCAATGTTAGAGATCTATAACATTTATTTTGGCTAAATTCATCTGAGACATATTTATGGAGCAGTTCTTACTCATTTACCTGAAACCTGTCCAATTGTGCGTTGTAGGGAGCAAGTACTGTCCCCTGGTGGAGCAAGAGAATGGCATCATACTGTTGCAGCAACTAATCCGTGATCCACGTCCTTACGATGAAGTGAAGCAGTTAGCGCGAGATGTGCTCGACAGATGCTATCGTCATGATGACGACCCCGACTACGACTCGTCGGAGGAGATGAACGATGAACAGCAGCCGATGGAGGGATAGACAGGGGAAGGAAGGAGGACGGATTGAAGGGAAAAGGCGAAGGCATCGACTATGATAAACACATAGATGGGCTTGTGTTGGTAGTTGATGCTGGAGGAATATATATATATTATTTATGTAACTGTGTTAAGATAATGTGATGGTCCTTGCAGTCACGCAGTCTGGTGGGAGATGCCTTCTCGCTTCCAGGTGTGACTAGAGTTGCTACTGAAGAGAGGTTAACTCGTAATATCTGATGTGTCTTCTTACGGATGTTTAAGTTCGTAAGTGATATATGTTTTCATGATAATGTTATGACAGTTATCGACTGCCTTCTTGCTAAAGGACGGCACATTGTTGATTCATTGATGAACTCATCAGTAACCTGAATAATTACAGGCGATTGTAACAGTGTTAGTATTAAGAATATTTCTCACCAACTGATGATACATAAACATATGTCATGCACAATATGAGAGGTTTTACTGGCTGCAGGGTTAAGGACAATCTGAAAAACCTAAGTAATTATTCTGAACATATTTGTCATAATTATGTAAAAATTTGCAAAAAGCACTAACTTTGATATTCACATTATGGGGATTACGCATCCGTTTGAATTCCACAACTGTCGAATAGTTTAGGCGCTTACCCAATGGACGCAGGAAAGAAAGTCACATCTTGTCGACGGGTCTAAACCAGTCAGTTAGAAATAGGAATAACGTTTCTCAATGGCACTATTCTCATTGGGGGTCAGATTGACGCATCGCAAAGTTGACGCATCGCACACAGACAACCAGGTTATCACATTGTTTGGCTCAAATCCGCGTGGTACACAACAGTGTGGCCTTGACAAGGATACATGACGAGACTTGTTAGTATTTCTGTATCTGGAGCTTTATATTAGAAGTTGTACCTGGTATAAAGACACCGAAAGAAAATATGTTGATTGCTGTGATTGGTTGGCGTACTTGGGCCGATGTGGCATACGGACATGTTGATTGATGTGATTGGATGCAGTACTTGGGCCGATGTGGCATACGGACATGTTGATTGCTGTGATTGGGTGCAGTACTTGGGACGATGTGGCATACGGACATGTTGATTGATGTGATTGGATGCAGTACTTGGGACGATGTGGCATACGGACATGTTGATTGATGTGATTGGGTGCAGTACTTGGGACGATGTGGCATACGGACATGTTGATTGATGTGATTGGGTGCAGTACTTGGGACGATGTGGCATACGGACATGTTGATTGATGTGATTGGATGCAGTACTTGGGACGATGTGGCATACGGACATGTTGATTGATGTGATTGGATGCAGTACTTGGGCCGATGTGGCATACGGACATGTTGATTGATGTGATTGGGTGTAGTACTTGGCACGATGTGGCATACGGACATGTTGATTGATGTGATTGGGTGCAGTACTTGGGACGATGTGGCATACGAACATGTTGATTGATGTGATTGGGTGCAGTACTTGGGACGATGTGGCATACGGACATGTTGATTGATGTGATTGGATGCAGTACTTGGGACGATGTGGCATACGGACATGTTGATTGATGTGATTGGGTGCAGTACTTGGGACGATGTGGCATACGGACATGTTGATTGATGTGATTGGGTGCAGTACTTGGGACGATGTGGCATACGGACATGTTGATTGATGTGATTGGCTGCAGTACTTGGGACGATGTGGCATACGGACATGTTGATTGATGTGATTGGATGCAGTACTTGGGCCGATGTGGCATACGGACATGTTGATTGATGTGATTGGGTGTAGTACTTGGCACGATGTGGCATACGGACATGTTGATTGATGTGATTGGGTGCAGTACTTGGGACGATGTGGCATACGAACATGTTGATTGATGTGATTGGGTGCAGTACTTGGGATGATGTGGCATACGGACATGTTGATTGCTGTGATTGGGTGCAGTACTTGGGACGATGTGGCATACGGACATGTTGATTGATGTGATTGGATGCAGTACTTGGGACGATGTGGCATACGGACATGTTGGTTGTTGTGATTGTATGCAGTACTTGGGACGATGTGGCATACGGACATGCGTTTATAATAAACATACAAATAGTAATCGCATAATGTCATATTTCATTGTGACGTAGATACAACATTGACATAATATTTTAAGGCTACATTAATAAAGTGTTCAAAGTTAATATGTAAGACGCGTTAGCAAGAAAGCGTCGTAATAGTTGATATATTCAGTGACTCAGATCTTCGATTTCCATTCAGGTGGTGATGTACTGATAGACTCCTTTCATGCGTTTCCCAAAAGAACACGCATCAGTCATGTCTTAATTGGCAGCCATTGTGTAGATGGTTCGTGTGCGCGGGGTGTGGACTGTGCAGTGCGCTGTGTCATTGTCTGCCGTCTGTTCGTCTAACACACTATCGCGACATTGTTTGTTTGTGTGTTCCTGATATGTTCACATCCATTACAGGACTTAGCCTCTTGAACATAAACACTCAATCATCGCATGTTCAACGCTTAACGTTGTGTGTCTATTATTACCAACATTACAACTTGAAATTCTGTGACGCTTAATGTTAATGGTAGAATCACTACAACCGGAACTTGTGTGATTTATGTAATTTGTGTCATTTCAGGGAAATAAATTAATTAAATAGTCTTGGTATGTATAATGTAGATACGTATTCACAACCTATGCGTTTACCACACTCTTCATTTTAACATTAATATTATGATATGTTATTAATTTGGGAAGCACGAATTCATGACGTTCAGTGTATGTGCCTTTGTGGTAACTGCAGACCCGTAGTGGCGACAAGCTGACGAGTTTTGCTTTTATGGAGTGTATTTGTTAAACGTGCAGCATAAATCCTGTGATGTGCAACGCCTCTATTGATGTGCTAGACTTCGGTTAATCACACAGCTGCGTCACTTTTGAATGATTGAATGGCTGCATTCTGGCTTTAATGTGGTGTTGTGGTGTTTCTTGACTGTAAATATTGTGTAATGGACTTGTCCTAAAGTGAAATCGTTTCGAGAATCGAACATTTTTATTCATGCTAACGTGGTGGCTACCATTGCTGTCTACACCAACCACTGATGGACAACTCTAGCAATATTAATATTATAAACCAGTCTTATACAACAGAGGACTTTTTACCGAGATACACTCTGTTGGAAACATTCAAAATGTTAATGGTGCGAAATATTTATTATTTTTTGATATCTGGGACAACGTTCAGTACCACGTATATGTCACGATGGTCCCACTACCAGCGATACAAATATCACAGCAGGTTCAGGAGGGTGAAGTTGGTTATCATATCGTTGTCTTTGATAACAGTTAACAAGATTGCCATCTAAAACAAAGTTCACGCAGACATGGAAGTGTAAATTTGTCTCATTCGACAGCGTAGACGTCATAATGTACTCAGCTTGGCGTGTCGGCTGAAGCGGGATATGTTCATTATCCCCGCTACGCAAGGTCTAGACGTGTTGAACGTGATTTGCGTTATTACCAAGAAATTGTGCGTTTTTTAGAATCGAAAATGTCTGAGTGGCGATCTTGTCAAGAAACGGGTACGGTCATTACCATTATGTCCAGTTTGTATATTAACGGACGGACGAGAATAGCAGGTATTTCCAGCTGTTTGGTGTGGTCTTAGGTAAAGACAAGTGCCGTGAAACACACCGAGATGTCCATTGTTCAGCTTAACCGTAGCTGTACGTTGTGTTGTTAACGTACTCATACGTTGTCATTCCATACCAGTTGCATGCTTCTCACTTGGAAAATATAACATTTGAACTGTCTTGTGCAGCTAATCTAGCTTGACATACCTCGCGGGCGCCAGCTTTACGCAAGTTTAGTCTTAGAAGCAAACATCGCTGGCGCCATCTTGACTCATCTCACTGTCACCATAATTACTGGACCGCATACGTTATATTTTTTTCGAAAGTGACTGCATTTGTGGCAACACAATCTATTTTAGATAACTCTGTGATTTAGGCACACTTCGTTGCTTTAACCTGCTTTTCATCAATGGTGCACCGCTTAACAGTAAGCTGAAGACAAATCATTTACTATTTATGCAATGACAGTAAACTACCAACAATAGGGTGCAGTTGTGTATGTAGCGTACTTTCTGCCTAACCGTCGGTTTGTACTATTGGTGTGTGTATTAACACTTAGTCCAACGAATATTTTCTACGTTATATTATGTTTAATAAAACGTAAAATATGTGTCTCGTACGAAACCGACACAACATTGATGCAAGCTCGGGCTGTATTTTGGACACATGTCTTGGTTATTAAATGTATTGTTATCATGAAGGTGTGTTGCATACAGTGCGAAGTTTGTAACGTGTACGTGTCGTGTATTTTTGCAAGTTGGCTATACATGTGCATATAATAGCGTTTGTTATGATAATATTATGACGACTTGTTCGCTGACGTCGCTCGTTTTAGTAAATAATTATAAGGAGTTAGTTAGATATGTGTATATCATGTCGTATAATATGAAACATGAGTTAGATATGTGTGTATCGTGTCGTATTATTTCTATTCATCCAGCCGGAAGACTGGATTTAAATGGCTTAATTCGATGAGTTAGTTATTTTTTATTTACGAAAACGACACAGTATTGACCAATCACCGACTTGATGCGGTCCGTATCAGCTGGGCGAACGACTCACAGTAATGTTGCCGTTGCATTATGAGTTGCTAGCAAAAAAGCCCATCCTGCGGACAGGAGTCAGGATAACGTGGTAGTTCGTGTTTGCCAAATTTCAGGATACACAACATTAACACAGAAACATCCATCTATGCCTGTTACTTGCTGCTGCCAGTCAATATCTCTCGAGATGGCGACATAATACTGTCAGTTATAGCATCATCATGCTACGTCACTTTGGACAATCAAGACAAGACGCATGACGTAATTGTTACGTAGCGTTGCGGACAGTTAGACGTAATAACTACAGAAGGTCATTCGATTGTTCGTAGCAAGGGTAATACCGGGGGTGAATTACGAACAAATAAACTGAGGCGACCCAACCGTGGGTCGTAGTCGAACCCCTGAAAGTTTAGCGCCCGAGATGCAAAGCGTCTAGGAGTAGCATCATACAAACATACAAACACACAAACATGCCCACTGTCAATTGTAGTAAGACTGTCGACGAAATGACGTGGTTTCTACGTAATTAGACAATCATGTCAACATTGTTGTGGTACCCTTGTTATGTAGACATCGCGATTGTCTAATTGCATCAATATTTTCTAATTACGCCAAAACCACCGACATCCAGATGAAGTTAGCTGGTCAAACACTTGGTCCGTCTGTCGAAGTAAATTGATTATGTCATGAGAGCTATTAATTACGGTATTAATGTATTTCATGAAAACTCAAACTCCACTTTGTCGACTCCACGTGTAAGTGAACTCTTCGGGCAGGCGGAGTTACAGTATCTAACTGTAATCGAGCTAGCCTATGTTTGTACGTATGACGTATGTTAGCGTTTTCCTCCTAGACGGCTTGCACCTCGAGCGCCAGACTTTCAGGGATCTACGACCCCGCGAATGAAACGTAACGCCTTTATTTTTCCGAAATACCCCGTATATCAAGGGTTCTTAGTGGTTTTTATGGTAAATCAAATCTTTGTTACGTAAAATGTTAACTTCCAACAATCGCAGAAACCACACGCGCGCACGGCGAATATGTAAACCGTTTGAAAGTACGTAGCTCCATCTGGGTGGTTTATATTAATTATAGTAGAAAACACGCACAGCAATTGCACACAACATCGACTAGGTTTCTGGTGTGTAAATCCCGTCATGGGCACGGGCATTTTTGCTAGTATCAATAACCCAGTTAAACAGCAACGTTTTTAACAGCTGAAAACAACCCGTTGCCGTAAGTTTTTTTTTATACATCAACGAGGGCAAATATTAATCATTGTTTAATGAGTTGTTGTACCTAGAAAGTAGACTCGGCAGGAGTGCTACTGATGTCACGTTTCGGATATTTCCGGCAACGTGCACTTAGACTATGTCACATTATTCTGATGTCAGCTTGCAACTTTGAGTAGCGATGAAAGTGGACACCCACGAGTGCTACGTGTATTTATTGTGGCCGTCCGCGACTCTCTGGAGACAGACCAACGACGCCGCGCACACACGTTCCGTCTCCCGCACCAGCGCGGACAGTTTTCTTCAGCCCTTCGAGTCGCGAATTATCCACACAACGTCGATAACTGCCTGCGCTGTAGCGGGGACAGTTCACGCTCAGTCATGTATTTTCTCCTGCTCTTCGTCGGCATTGCGGCGATTTCAGGTTAGTAGACCTCCCAGAACATGGCAGTTTTATGTGGACCTCGTATTTAGGCCGTTAGTTTAATGCGTTACGTTTTGTAGCGCTTGTGAGTTGCATGTTCACCTAATGTGCGTCAATCCAACGTTCTTTCAAAACGGCTGGCTCAGTGAACGGAGGAGCCATTGGATCACTAGTTTGACTCATTCGACGTTGTCGGCCATTGCCGTGGCTCTGACTGGACGTTTACCAGCGTCTATGCTTTTGTAACAAAGCGCCTAAGAATACAAGGCTAATGTTTGGTTTGGTTATGACGTCACGATAACGCACATGGCATTAGTTTAATTATACACTGTTTCATTAATGATGCTGCTCGCACAAGAAGAAACTGAAATATGTACTTTTCATTAGTATGTAATATGCGGATTAACAACGGACACAGATTGCGGAAAGAGAATAAAGTAATTTGTATTGTATCTTGTATTAGACGTGTGCTAAATTGATATTAAAATATATGTGATATGAATATCATGCTTCAACAACGTCACATGATCGTTATATTTATATCTTGTGACTAAACGAATGAAATGTGCAATATCCGATTTCGAAGTCGGCATTCTCACAAGTGTTCACGTGGTTCGTCATTTACATTTAGTCGAGACTTTTAACTTCATCAACACTCTTAACTGTTTACATACGATCGATGTTGACGCCATTAGCGAAGGTCAACTTTCACTGGAACACTTCACTCTTCGGCTCTGTACTTGTTTACACAGTGCTAACAAGTTAATAATCATAACAATATAGATACGGTAATATTTAAATTCCAACAAAAACCGCTGCTTCTGCTGCTGCCGTCCCTGCTCCTGAAGCTGCTCCAGCTGCCGCCGTCCCTGCTCCTGAAGCTGTTCCTGCTGCCGCCGTCCCTGCTCCTGAAGCTGCTCCTGCTGCCGCCGTCCCTGCTCCTGAAGCTGCTCCTGCTACCGCCGTCCCTGCTCCTGAAGCTGCTCCTGCTGCCGGCGTCCCTGCTCCTGAAGCTGCTCCTGCTGCCGCCGTCCCTGCTCCTGAAGCTGTTCCTGCTGCCGCCGTCCCTGCTCCTGAAGCTGCTCCTGCTGCCGCCGTCCCTGCTCCTGAAGCTGCTCCTGCTACCGCCGTCCCTGCTCCTGAAGCTGCTCCTGCTGCCGCCGTCCCTGCTCCTGAAGCTGCTCCTGCTGTCGCCGTCCCTGCTCCTGAAGCTGCTCCTGCTGTCGCCGTCCCTGCTCCTGAAGCTGCTCCTGCTGTCGCCGTCCCTGCTCCTGAAGCTGCTCCTGCTGCTCCTGAGCTGTGCAAGTAATTTCTAAATAGGCATTTTGTCGTGCAGAAAACCCGGAATGTTTTCTCAGCAGTGCCAATAGACCAGTCTCACGAACAAGTCAATGAACTCATAAACGATGGTAAGGGTAGCGTCGGTTAGATAGAACATGCACAAGCAATGGAGAGGTGGGTGGTGGCAGGGGCAGACATATCACGCGTAGTTCTTAGGTCAAACTCCCCGGGAACAAAAACCAACAAAATATTTGACATACAAAAGACTTTTGCCAAATACGTTTAATGTTAGGACAACAATTGATGATATGGATAACACATTCCTTGAGGATAGCAGAGGTATGCTGACTGTGGACACACAGATCGTCGTGTATAAAGATGTAGTGCAAAACTGGAAAAGGCTTACACTTTTGAAGACAGGAAATATACAATCTAGTAGCTAATAATTGTAGGGACGACTGAGCAGCGCATCAAACAGACCACTCATTGATATTGTGTCAAAGAACAAGTTGCCACTCTTCGTGCAAAGCAGCAGTCAAGAAGCAGGGATCAATTTGCATAATTGAAAACAAACACGCATGTAACCCCCATGTGTAAAGTAAACATATACTTTGAAGCCCATATTTTGTACAATGTGCTACAATGTGCTACATGAGTTACATGAGTTACATGGAGTTACATGGAGTTACATGGGTAAAACATCAACAATGATGGTCTTGTAGAAATGTCAGATGGCTGCAATATAAAACGTTTAGAAACATGATATCAACGGCGCTTGAGGTCGATGAATCCATATTTGGTTCATGTATAAATACCTACATCTTAACGAATATGTTTGTTTTTGCTTTTGTCACATTTTCCTGTTATTTCCTCAGTCAGATGAGTATTGCCAATGCACATGTTGAATGAAAAATAATATCATAATTTGTATGTAACTCCGTGTGTAGCACATTCTACAAAATATGGATTTAAAAATATATGTTTACTTTACATCTTACACCCAGGGAGGGGCAAGAAAGAAGAAGAAGAAAAAAAAAAAAAATATATATATATATATATATATATATATATATATATATATATATATATATATATATATATATATATATATATATATATATATATATATATATATATATATATATGTGTGTGTGTGTGTGTGTGTGTTGGAGTTCCAAGTATCGGGCTCTGGGGTTGGAGTTCCAAGTATTGGGCTCTGGTGTTGGAGTGCCAAGTATTGGGCTCTGGTGTTGGAGTGCCAAGTATTGGGCTCTGATGTTGGAGTGCCAAGTATTGGGCTCTGGGGTTGGAGTGCCAAGTATCGGGCTCTGGGGTTGGAGTGCCAAGTATCGGGCTCTGGGGTTGGAGTACCAAGTATCGTGCTCTGGGGTTGGAGTGCCAAGTATCGGGCTCTGGTGTTGGAGTGCCAAGTATTGGGCTCTGGTGTTGGCGTGCCAAGTATCGGGCTCTGGGGTTGGAGTGCCAAGTATCGGGCTCTGGTGTTGGAGTGCCAAGTATTGGGCTCTGGTGTTGGAGTGCCAAGTATTGGGCTCTGGTGTTGGAGTGCCAAGTATTGGGCTCTGGGGTTGGAGTGCCAAGTATTGGGCTCTGGGGTTGGAGTGCCAAGTATTGGGCTCTGGTGTTGGAGTGCCAAGTATTGGGCTCTGGTGTTGGAGTGCCAAGTATCGGGCTCTGGGGTTGGAGTGCCAAGTATCGGGCTCTGGTGTTGGAGTGCCAAGTATCGGGCTCTGGGGTTGGAGTGCCAAGTATCGGGCTATGGGGTTGGAGTGCCAAGTATCGGGCTCTGGTGTTGGAGTGCCAAGTATCGGGCTCTGGGGTTGGAGTGCCAAGTATCGGGCTCTGGTGTTGGAGTGCCAAGTATTGGGCTCTGGTGTTGGAGTGCTAAGTATCGGGCTCTGGTGTTGGAGTGCCAAGTATTGGGCTCTGGGGTTGGAGTGCCAAGTATCGGGCTCTGGGGTTGGAGTGCCAAGTATCGGGCTCTGGGGTTGGAGTGCCAAGTATCGGGCTCTGGTGTTGGAGTGCCAAGTATCGGGCTCTGGTGTTGGAGTGCCAAGTATTGGGCTCTGGTGTTGGCGTGCCAAGTATCGGGCTCTGGGGTTGGAGTGCCAAGTATCGGGCTCTGGTGTTGGAGTGCCAAGTATTGGGCTCTGGGGTTTGAGTGCCAAGTATCGGGCTCTGGGGTTGGAGTGCCAAGTATCGGGCTCTGGGGTTGGAGTACCAAGTATCGGGCTCTGTGGTTGGAGTGCCAAGTATCGGGCTATGGGGTTGGAGTGCCAAGTATTGCGCTCTGGTGTTGGAGTGCCAAGTATCGGGCTCTGGGGTTGGAGTGCCAAGTATTGGGCTCTGGGGTTGGAGTGCCAAGTATTGGGCTCTGGGGTTGAAGTGCCAAGTATTGGGCAATGGTGTTGGAGTGCCAAGTATTGGGCTCTGGTGTTGGAGTGCCAAGTATCGGGCTCTGGGGTTGGAGTGCCAAGTATCGGGCTCTGGTGTTGGAGTGCCAAGTATCGGGCTCTGGGGTTGGAGTGCCAAGTATCGGGCTCTGGTGTTGGAGTGCCAAGTATTGGGCTCTGGTGTTGGAGTGCCAAGTATCGGGCTCTGGGGTTGGAGTGCCAAGTATCGGGCTCTGGTGCTGGAGTGCCAAGTATCGGGCTCTGGTGTTGGAGTGCCAAGTATCGGGCTCTGGTGTTGGAGTGCCAAGTATCGGGCTCTGGGGTTGGAGTGCCAAGTATCGGGCTCTGGGGTTGGAGTGCCAAGTATCGGGCTCTGGGGTTGGAGTGCCAATTATCGGGCTCTGGGGTTGGAGTACCAAGTATCGGGCTCTGTGGTTGGAGTGCCAAGTATCGGGCTATGGGGTTGGAGTGCCAAGTATTGGGCTCTGGGGTTGGAGTTCCAAGTATTGGGCTCTGGGGTTGGAGTTCCAAGTATTGGGCTCTGGGGTTGGAGTTCCAAGTATTGGGCTCTGGGGTTGGAGTTCCAAGTATTGGGCTCTGGGGTTGGAGTTCCAAGTATCGGGCTCTGGGGTTGGAGTGCCAAGTATCCGGCTCTGGGGTTGGAGTTCCAAGTATTGGGCTCTGGGGTTGGAGTGCCAAGTATCGGGCTCTGGGGTTGGAGTTCCAAGTATCGGGTTCTGGGGTTGGAGTGCCAAGAATCGGGCTGTGGGGTTGGAGTGCCAAGTATCGGGCTCTGGGGTTGGAGTGCCAAGTATCGGGCTCTGGGGTTGGAGTGCCAAGAATCGGGCTCTGGGGTTGAAGTGCCAAGTATCGGCTTTGGGGTTGTGGTGTCAAGTATTGGGCTCTGGGGTTGAAGTGCCAAGTATTGGGCAATGGTGTTGAAGTGTCAAGTGTTGGGCTCTGGTGTTGGAGTGTCAAGTATTGGGCTCTAGGGTTGGAGAGCAACTGACTCAGGATGATAACCATTCGGAACTAAGCTACCAGAGGAATCGATGTTAGGCGATTGGAACATGTGGCGACACATGACTTGTATAGAGAGTATACTGGTTTTTATTGTATGCTGTGCTTGACAAATGAGTATTATTTTAACATGTGTATGTGTGTTTTTACACATACAGTACTTGTGTTTCTGCATACAGTTGGGAAGTGTTGTTATGTATGTTGTATAGCGAAAGTGTTGTAGTGAACAAGTTTAAATATATGAATATTTGTAAGCATTTCTTTTGTCCATTCATCTACAAATTATGATATTATTTTCTATTCAACATGTGAAATGGCAATGCTCATATGACTGAGGAAATAACAGGAAAATGTGACAAAAGCAAAAACAAGCATACTCGTTAAGATGTAGGTATTTATACATGAACCAAATATGGATTCATCGACTTCAAGCGCCGTTGATATCATGTTTCTAAAACGTTTTATGTTGCAGCCTCTGACATTTCTACAAGACCATCATTGTATTGTGATGTTTACCCATAGATAATAAGCCTAAACACAAATATTATGTTTCTATGTTGCACAGAAGCTGAATTAAAACGAATATAAAATTTAGTATGGCGGCCATCTTGAAAGTCAATATTTCAGAAGATAAATATTTTGATGGCAACAGCCAATGATTTTGGTTTAGAGGCCAAGGTGATGTTGCTATGTTGAACCTGAAATAACGGATTAAAAAATGTACAAACAACAGGGTCGACGACTGCAGAACCGCATGACTCGACAACAACGACAGAGGCGACAACAACGTCGTACGACCCAACGACGACGTCCGAGGCTGCAAACACTACTGCGGCTCCCATTACGACGGATGCCCCCCTCACAACGAAGGCCCCTCTCACGACGGAGGCCCCCCTCACAACGAAGGCCCCCCTCACGACGGAGGCTCCCCTCACGACGGAGGCTCCCCTCACGACGGAGGCCCCACTTACGACGGAGGCCCTCCTTACGACGGAGGCCCCACTTACGACGGAGGCCTCCCTTACGACGGAAGCCCCACTTACGACAGGAGAGCCACTGTCGACTACGACGGAGAAGCCAGACAGCGGCAATGGTGAGTCGTCCGCTCACAATCGTCCGTTCACGATCAGTCTCTTTTCTTCTTACACTGGCAACTTTTACAAACATGCTGAAAACACCAAAAGGTTCATATACATACATATATACATACATACATATATACATACATACATATATACATACATACATATATACATACATACATACATACATACATACATACATACATACATACTTACATACATACATACTTACATACATACATACATACATATATGCATGCATACATACATACATACATACATACATACATACATACATACTTACATACATACATACATACATACATACATACATACATACATACATATATGCATGCATACATACATGCATACATACATACATACATACATACATACATACATACATACATACATACATACATACTTACATACATACATACATACACATGCGTGCGTTCGTGCTTGCGTGCGTGCGTCGATTGTTGACCATAAAAAAACATTAAGTGACCCGTGAGCCTGTGTGTGTATTACAGATTCCAGTCGCCTGGTGGCGCTCATCGTCATCCCATTCGTGGTCATCGTCGTCGTCCTACTGGCCATCATCGCCTTGCTCGCTGTCAAACTACGCAAGTTAGTACGCCTTCGCAGCGGTTACCAACCGTTGACGTAACGGTAATACACTTACATCGCTATCGCTGTAGTCTTAATAAACAACAAGACCCAGATTCTTTACTGAATGTCGAGGATATCTGTTGTTATTTCATAGTCAAGTTCTGTATTGTGCTGCATAGTCTGGGTATATCGTTATTGAACTGGTTCAGTGGCGTATTTAGAGGGTATATATATATATATATATATATATATATATATATATATATATATATATATATATATATATATATATATATATATATATAGTATATGTGTGTATGTATGTATGTATATACATATATATATATACCCTCTAATAAATTATATATATATATATATATATATATATATATATATCTTATAGGTTGTCTTATAACGCATTTTTACTGGCATTATGTATCCATTAGATTTGGGCCAAATAAAATTCTTCTTCTACTTCAATCATAAATGTGCACTATTTAACATAATTATGCACTATTTAGTATGTATTCCTTTATCACGGTCTCTATCTTAAACTATCTTGAATCTTGAAAAAGAGGAAGTGGGAGCAACATACGAAATGCCCTTAGCGCAGGTGTAAACGAAAAATGGAAACATTATTAGTTCTACCCTAATGTGACGTAATTTCACACAACCTGACCGCCCCTGTAGTGCCCTCTATCGGACCCCACCGAGCGGACAAAAGTGAACAGGAGGAAAATCCACAGGTGTTTAACGTCGCCACTATTGTTTCGTTGCCACCCATGTCTACAAAATATACTTATGCATCTAAATTTTTCAACAAAACAAGTACTCGCGTAAACAAAATACCGTCATATTCTAGTGATTTCTACAGTCGCCCACGAAAGGGACTTTTCAGTAGAGTGGACCCCACTTAAGAGAATTACTTCTGGTCAGAGCAGTTTGATGCTGTCAAGCCGCTGATTCTCACTGAGGAGTTATTTCTGGCCAGAGAAGTTTGATGCTGTCAAGCAGCTGAATCCCACTTAGGAGTTATTTCTGGCCAGAGAAGTTTGATGCTGTCAAGCAGCTGATTCCCACTTAGGAGTTATTTCTGGCCAGAGAAGTTTGATGTTGTCAAGCAGCTGATTCCCACTTAGGAGTTATTTCTGGCCAGAGCAGTTTGATGCTGTCAAGCAGCTGATTCCCACTTAGGAGTTATTTCTGGCCAGAGAAGTTTGATGCTGTCAAGCAGCTGAATCCCACTTAGGAGTTATTTCTGGCCAGAGAAGTTTGATGCTGTCAAGTAGCTGATTCCCACTTAAGCGTCGCATTTTAATTCAATGGGAATTCCGTCCGAGCCAATATATTTAAGTCTACTAAGCGGCTGATTCTACTATCCGTGATTCTGTTAAGCGGAGTCCGCTGTATAGAGAATGTCATTGATGTTGTATTGCGTGTAGGATGGTAATCAGTATTAATATCATGTGGGTAAAAATCAGTCTAAACGTGCGCATTCACTCATTGTGGTTATGTGCAAATAAACAAATGCAGCGCCCCCCGGTAACAGAATCGCGAATAAGAGAATCCACCGTTTGTTAACTGTCGAGTGCGTGAACCGTCTCTTCTGCTTCCAGGTTCCAGAACGTGGATTCCATGCACTTGGATGGGATGATCTAATTGCCCCATCACACGACAGCGGCCTGATGTCGCGCCTTCATCGATCAACTCGTCACGGTTCAAAACATTTCGTCGTTGGATCGGTTATGCGCGACGACAATGATGACGATACTGATAACAGTTTAGCTACGTTAATCAGTTGTTTGCTTAGATAATCTAAAAAGAAAAGCGACTAAGTGCAACTTTTTTTATCTTTCGGGAAGGCAGAAATTTTAGCAAAACAAGATCATCGACGCTTTCAAGATTGTTAAGCATTGTATAGCATCGCAAAGTCACTGTAACGTTTCCATTCCGTATGTTAATTTAATATATAGGAATAACTGACTTCAACACAGCATAACAGGTAATTGAAACGAAACGTGTCTGAGAAAAAACTGATGCGTAATAATGTACTAGCCAAATGCAATAAGAATAAATGTAATTGATATTTTAAAATACTGTAAGTGAATATTTGCTGCGGCTGTTTTTTTACGTTGGCTGTTTATTTGTGCATAAACAACACGCTCGCATAAACAACACGCTCGCATAAACAACACACTCACATAAACAACACGCTCGCATAAACAACACGCTCGCATAAACAACACGCTCGCATAAACAACACGCTCACATAAACAACACGCTCGCATAAACAACGCGACTATAGCGGAACGACACAATGACTTATTACACAAACCCATATTATCCAGAAACAGGCAATTTTTGAATAACAAGGGAAACACAGCTATTATATGTAAAAGTATAACACTATTAAAAGCATAGATTAGGAACAACTGGTGCCAGTTGAAAAGTACACCTTTTTGGCCGGCTTGTAGACTGGAATCCGACTACGCCCTCATTGCCGGTGTAGTGTTGTAAATGGACACAGCCAAGTCACCTCAGTGCTGGCGTGATACGACCCAGCCAAGTCACCTCAGTGCTGGCGTAATACAAATCAGCCAAGTCACCTCAGTGCTGACGTAATACGACCCAGCCAAGTCCACCACTGCCGGCGTGATTCCACGCAACCAAATCAACCATCTCGATTGGGCCAAGTCGTTGCGTTGGTGATGTACTGGTTTCCTGTTTCTGTAGTCGGTTTGTCGTGGGGATAGAGCTTACTGTGATGGTGGAGATGGCTCGTGTTGGCGACGAACGCAGTTCTCTGACGGCACCACCTCTGCTGCACTGCGTTAGCGCCAAGGGCAGATTCGAACCTGGCTCAGTCTCTTACAATCGGATAATCGGATGCAAGCGCCTCTTGTAATTAGGAATGTAACTAAGTTGTTGCGTTGACACACACCAACAACACAGTGCATCAGTGCAAACGTGGTCCAGGGTCTAAACCAACCCCCCTAACCCCCCCCCCGGCGACCCAGCGCACACTGAAGCGTATCAGAGACAGACCGCGGCTCGGGTCCGCAGTCGATGGCGTCTCCGTCGTCAGCCTAGCAGCGGTCGCAGTTCGCCGGGGATCTTCGCCTTCTTCACCGACAGCTTTTCAGACTTCGTCGCCCCCTTTGTCGTAGTGAACTTCGTCGCCCCCTGTGTCGTAGTGAACTTCGGCGATCCCGTGATATCTAAACAGAAAGAAACCGGAAAGAGTCTACCAAGCACAGATATGGGCATCCGGGCTGGTCACGTGAATGACAGAAGAGGAACGTCGGTGGAAACGAAATAACACATGTTTGAAAATCAGAGAAGACATAGTGAACAACGGGCCTGCCACGCGACAAAGCATCAGGGCCTACAGGACGTGTGTATTGAGAGACACGGCGGCGAGTACGTACGAGAGAAGTCGCACTCCTTGAAGGTCTCACGCAGCTTCCAGTTGCAGAACCGCTCCACTATCTCGCCGTGGCGGTACAGCGGACTGTTGGGCTGCAAACGAATATTTTTTTTAAAGCAAATACAACGCCAGATACAACATATATTTATACATGCGGTGCGCTCGTGGGTGCGTGTGTGTTCCAAATATTACGACTTGATAGGCGAACGACGCCCCACCTGGTGATAAAGCTTGCAGTTCCAGAATATCCGCCGCATATCGCTGACGAAGTGCTCAACGTCCGTGTAGAGGCGCTGCCGCAGGCGGGACGCGATAAGGTCGAGACACATAGGGAACTTGATGACCTTGTAGTAGTCCGGCACCTGCGAACCGACTGGTCACTGCTTATCATTGAGTGCACAAGAAATGGTCACAAACGAGGCAATTTTTGAGAAAAACCATTTTCATATAATTTCGTCGCAAAATGCCTTAAAAAGTGACCGACACAGGAGGCATAACTGCCCATAACACATGTTACTTTCCTCAGCTGTCACAGTAAGCTAACATATGTCTCTTTCTAGCCATAGCCCTTCATGCTTGTTCCTAAATTCGTCACTTGTCCATACACACATATTACAGTGCCTTTCCTAAATTATCCCCATGCCATCAAGGTAACGGTTTAATAGGCCTATACTAGTTCCGTAAAATCACATACGCCCCTCTGGTGGATTGTATCTGTAACTATGGTCGACTGACAGTTTTGAGTTATCTCATAGTTATTTGATTACTTTTGTGCTGATGGACTTCCTCAACATCCGTTATTCTGTCTACTTCGACCAACTGGTGCCTACTGCGGGGATAAACCTTCAACATATGCAGCTATCTGTTCCCCGCCTTACCTCCGTAGAGCGCACTTCTGCTCGGAACGGGAAACTCATCTCGTGGTTGTAGACCGCATTCAAGACGCTGAAGCATTCCTGACGTCAACGCCAGGGTACAGGTCAAAGATCACACAGTTTATTTCCGACAACGGCGGTAACGACAGAGGGCCCGTGGTCAACCAACAGGAGACGCCTCGGAAATTAGTCCAGTTTTGATCAGTCATTGATTACCAAGATTAGGCCCGTTTTACAAATAAATGCCGGTATTTTCAGTCAACCAAATATACATGAAAGAGAATGAGGTTGAGGGTGGTGGTGTTCATAATGACGAATGCGACGATTTTGGTGGCAGTGATGATGTTAATAAAGATAACGATGATCATGGTGATATATCACTAAGGGACACTATTTTTCTATTCTGGTGGTCCACTTTGTTTTTATATCAGGAGACTCTTACGCTTACGAAAATCCAGCGGAGCATATGCCATGCGTAAAATGGCGCACGAAGGGGAACCTACCTCTCGGTACTGGAAGCCCCGCCTGTTCATTGGCGCGATCACCTCGTCCGGGGACGTCTCGAACTGTTTCTTCGTCAGTCGCCTCGAACCACTCGGCGGAGTCTTCGGCGATCCATATGACGTCGTGGACGGAGTCGTCCGGCCAACAGACGACGTCGTGGATGGAGCCGTCCGGCCAACAGATGAAGTCGTGGATGGAGCCGTCCGGCCAACAGACGATGTCGTGAATGGAGCTGCTCGGCCAACAGATGAAGTCGTGGATGGAGCCGTCCGGCCAACAGATGAAGTCGTGGATGGAGCCGCCCGGCCAACAGATGAAGTCGTGGATGGAGCCGTCCGGCCAACATATGAAGTCGTGGATGGAGCCGTCCGGCCAACAGATGAAGTCGTGGATGGAGCCGTCCGGCCAACAGATGAAGTCGTGGATGGAGCTGCTCGGCCAACAGATGAAGTCGTGGATGGAGCCGTCCGGCCAACAGATGAAGTCGTGGATGGAGCCGTCCGGCCAACAGATGAAGTCGTGGATGGAGTCGCCCGGCCAACAGATGAAGTCGTGGGTGTAGCCGCCCGGCCAACAGATGAAGTCATGGATGGAGCCGTCCGGCCAACAGATGAAGTCGTGGATGGAGCCGCCCGGCCAACAGATGAAGTCGTGGATGGAGCTATTCGGCCAACAGATGAAGTCGTGGATGGAGCCACCCGGCCAACAGATGAAGTCGTGGATGGAGCCGTCCGGCCAACAGATGAAGTCGTGGATGGAGTCGCCCGGCCAACAGATGAAGTCGTGGATGGAGCTACTCGGCCAACAGATGAAGTCGTGGATGGAGCCACCCGGCCAACAGATGATTTCGTGGATGGAGCTGCGCGGCCAACAGATGAAGTCATGGATAGAGCTGCGCGGCCAACAGACGACGTCGTGGATGGAGCCGTCCGGCCAACAGACGACGTCGTGGATAGAGCCGTCCGGCCAACAAGTGTCAACTTGGACAACAGCGTCTTGCCTGTAGCGAGAGCACAGCAGTTTTGATCGCTGTTTATGACCACTGCAATTTGGTGTCTCGCAATTAATGAACAACAACTACTTCGTTGTAACCACAACTACTTCGTTGTAACCACAACTACTTCGTTGTGGTTTTAATGACTAATTTCATGTGTTGTCAATAACTGTGTAGTTGTTGCTGTCTTCTTTGTCCCTGTAGCATACATGACAGCTTTGTCCATGTAGCATACATGTCAGTTTTGTCCCTGCCGCATACATGACAGCTCTCTGTCATTCATATGGAGTCTCCGTCATGTTGAATGCCGATAAGTCTCAGTCATGTTGACAGCCGATAAATCTCCCTCCCGAAGTTCGAAATATCCGTCATTTGATATTCAAAGGACAGCAAATTTAAGAATTTGTTTCTCATTTTCCGTTTTATTATTTGCCAATCATGTTTATTCGTAAAATCGCTCTATGATGCAGGAAGCAAAGAAAACAAGGGTCTTTGAAGAAGAGTTTGAAGAAAAACCCACCAAGGAAGATGTGAGAAGAAAGAAATCCTTAAATTCTTCTTATACGCTTTGCCATGAACCAGGGTCTCGATACATTCTTATCTAAAATGGCACAATTCAGCGGACTTCGCCTGCAGACCAATACTGTTCGCCATGTTGTAAATCATTTGAACCACAGCAAAACTAACTTGGAGCGGGCCTTTTATGGTAAACAAGACTGATCCCGAACACGGCTCAGAGAGGGCCAAGGAGACCGTTGCCCTTTTCTCGATAAACGTGAACTGCAGAAATCAAAGAGCTGTGAACCGTCGCAGGAAGCCTAAAGCCGCCAAACATATACCGATTCTTCGGTTGCCAACTTGTTGGCGACTACATTTTCAGTTGGCAACTCAAGTGTAAGCTCGCCATACACATACCGACTTTTAGTCGTCAACAGTTTGTCTGCCGACAAATACTTGGCAACTACTCATCGACCGTCGGCCGAACAATTTTTCAGATGCCTCAAAAGTGTTGTCAACTGTTGGTGGACAGCATACACGTAATGACTATATTTGAGTTGCCAGCTGAAAAAGTAGTTGCCAACACTTTGGTAACTGGAGACTCGGTGTGTGTTTGGCGGACTTTATGTGTTTGTTCTCCTCCAACAGTTGGCAACACTTTGGTAACTGGAGACTCGGTGTGTGTTTGGCGGACTTTATGTGTTTGTTCTCCTCCAACAGTTGGCAACACTTTGGTAACTGGAGACTCGGTGTGTGTTTGGCGGACTTTATGTGTTTGTTCTCCTCCAACAGTTGCCAACACTTTTTGTGGACTGTTGACTAAAAGTCGATATGTGTGTGGCGGACTTTACGGACAACAAATACTGCCAACATCGACTACAACCTGTGCTCAGGCGTTCAACATAGCGAGTCACTATTCTCCGTGAATAAATACTTTGTTTGTTGTATATGTCTTTGTTGTGTTTGCTTTGATGGGTTTTGAAGGGGTGGAGCGAGTTGGAGCTGTGCATGTGCGAAGTGACCAGGTGCGAGGCAGGACGACCTGCGTGGGGCGGCGTTGAGTAACTAATCATCTGTCATTTTGACGACTCTACGTTAATTTGTACGCTGACGTTCTAGGTGAGGATTTTTTGTTTCCTTCTCCTTCCCTCATTGATCCCGTTTCTCCTTCTCCTCATCCCTCGCCCTCGTTCTCCACGCACACAGTGCCTCACATCTCAGTTGATTGTAAATTGTAATTAGCAGTTAGAGACAAGATCCGTGCGACCCGACACACCAGCCACTGACCTGCCTTACTGGCGACGGGAGTCGGGGGCGATGCACCCGTCCTCTGCTGCTTGGTCGCCGACTTGGTGGGGCTGACGGACAGCTTGCGCTTGGTGGGCGTGTGGGGATCCGCTGTGTCGCCCACCGTCGCTATCAGCGCCGGGTGGTTCGATGTATTCGGCTGCTTCACGGAACCTGGTTACGTCAGTCGGAATGAATACACATTCGGCCAAGAGCTTATTTTCGAAGATTTGTTTGTGTGGTGAATGTGATGACTCTGCTACATTAATGGCAGGTTTGGGTGTGAACCAAAGCTATGTGGACAGGGTGTGTGACGTCATGCTTGATGCTTTCTCGGCCGTTTCCGGTGTTTTTTACGGTCACCAAGTCAAAAATTTATATCTAAAATAACTATTGTTCTGGTATTTTGATTGCAAGTAACCCTTCAATGTTTGCATGACCTTAAAACAAACTCTTCGCCACGTACACCACTGGCACTTACCGGAAGTATCGGAGTATATGCGAAAAGGCTGCCCCCTGGCGGCCACACCGGTCGCCCCCTCGGCGCCGTTCTCCGTTGTCTCGGTGTCGAGGGTGATTCGTCGGATCGTCGCCGACACGACCTGGCCAATGTGCTGCTGTTGTTGCTGCTGTCCCATGTGCTGTTGTTGCTCATATTGGCGCTGTAGCTGTTTCAGCTGTAGGGGCGGCCGCCGTTGTTGTTGTTGTTGTTGTTGTTGTTGTTGTTGCAACTGTCGATTATGTTTTTGTTGCTGCAGTTGCTTTTGTAGCTTATGGAGGTGTTGATTGTGTAGCTGTTGCTGTCGTTGCCGTTGTTGTTGTTGTTGTTGTTGCTGCTGCTGCTGGTGCTGTTGCTGCTGCTGCTGCTGCTGCTGCTGCTGCTGCTGCTGCTGCTGCTGCTGCTGCTGCTGCTGCTGCTGCTGCTGCTGCTGCTGCTGCTGCTGCTGCTGCTGCTGCTGCTGCTGCTGCTGCTGCTGCTGCTGCTGCTGCTGCTGCTGCTGCTGCTGCTGCTGCTGCTGCTGCTGCTGCTGCTGCTGCTGCTGCTGCTGCTGTAGCGGCAGCAGCTGCCGCTCCCACCTGGGCGGCCGCCGCCGCCGCTGCCGCCACTGCAGCAATATCGGCGGACGTGATTGGCTCACGGCGTCCCCACTGCCGCCGCCACTAGGCCGGGAGACAGGCAACTCGACGGACATAGACCGCGACCGACAGCAGCTGTTGCCGGTGGTTCGCGGGTCCCGGCACGACGAGTCGACGTTGGTAGGAGATGTCGAACTCTGCTGTGGCGTCGTTTGACCCGGGACACGACCAGGCGTCTGGTATAACGTCTCGACCCCGGCGCCAGTTCGGTAGTAGGACGACTGCACACACCAGTCCCCGTCTCGCCGGGACCGTGACCCTGTCGGTGCCGGGATGCGTGAGCTCATCGTGCGGTGGTGTGCGGTGGCCTGCGCCGGTCGGTTGACGCCGTCCGACGACCACCGCGACCAGCGACGGCCCGGCGACTGCGGCAGGGTGGAGCTGGTGTGGACGGTGGCGCTAACTGCGGTGTCCCTGCAAGGACACGACACGTCGCTGTTTCTACGTATGACACGTGTGTACTGTCGTTTAGTGTGTTTGGCAGCGAGTCCTCGACTCTCAAGAAACACGACGAGAAACGTTGATATCTAAACACGCAGTCGAGATGTGGGAATGGAAGAAATAAATTAGGAAGAAGAAAGCCTGCTATGTTCCACCAAGAGCAGAAATTTACTAAGTACTACCATTGGAAAAGAAGACCCGATAGTCTGGTACTTAGCAGCAAAGAAGAGGTAGAAGAAAATTAGATGGATTGACAACATCAAGCATTGAACAGATAGTGGACTCGAAATGGCTGCATAGATTGCAATGAGACCAAATAACTGCCACGTGAAGACGACTACCAGTGTTTCGTTGTTTTCCTGGATTGTTTCAATTATTTAAAATAGCCGGTTGAATGAAGACGGTTTAATTTCCGGAACTATTTACGCACGACAGTGTTGCAAGAAGAACTTGTATCGGTCCGCATTCTCCTTTTAGAG